>JACDJE010000028.1:477159-597209 GCA_016647715.1 Pavo muticus
GAGGTAGCGGGAGAAGGGGAGAATGACAAACTAATTGAGATTTAATTTCATAAAATGCAAAGTTGTATGTTAGAAGAAAGACAAATATACAACATCAAAAGGGAAAGACTGGAAACAAAAAAAGGAATGGGTATGTTGGATCCCAAACCAAATATGAGTCAACTCCCAATAAAAGTTTCAAAACAGAAGAATATAATTCTGTGTTTTTAAAAAGAAAGCTCTACATAAAACATGGAAGGAAATTATTCCACTCTCCTAATGACTGGTAAAGCATTAGCTACATCTATTTTTGTCTCAGTTTTAAGAAAGATGTGGTAAAATGGAAATAGTCCTAAGGAGAACAAAGAACAATGGGAAATTTATAAAATATTATCTATTAGGAAAAACAGAAGTTTGAAGACAGGATGATAAACATTAGCTAATGTTTACTTTACAAATTTTGAAGTCATCACTTATCCTGTTTCCATCAGAGATGGCAAGAAGTAATCATCTTCATGTGTGACAGAAGACTTGCATAAGTTTTTAGGAAAAATCTTCTTCACATATCTTCTTTCTGTTACAATAATATTTGTATAGGGAGGCAGGCAGGTCAGACAACACACTTAAGGTGTGCACAAAAAGGATGGTAGGGGATGTAACCACATCATTACTGCTATGAAGCAAAACTTCTTCAGCTGAAAATGAGGTAACTTAAATGAAAGTAGTGGAGATAGGAAGAAGGAGATGCTGATTTTCTGGTAAATAGCATATTAAATCTGCAACCCTGCAGCTGCAGGAGAAATATCTATTTACCTCCATCTTGGTATTCTGGCCAAGCAGATCCATTTGGATTTGTAAATACTCTGGTTAAAATGAGCCGTTTTTCTGAGTAGCTGATTTTAAAGTTTCTTCGTGTGAGGAAATTTTCTTGTTTTGCAGATAAAAAATGAAATACATTTTCAAAAGACTCTCTACATCCATGGGGGCAGAATAATATTTTGACAGAGGCAGTGTCAATGTTTCTCTGCTTCATTCTCAGCCAAAGTCACTCACGGAGATGAGTGGGACGTGGTGGGGGAAGGTTGGACCTTTGGATTTATACATGATTTGACAGTGTTTCTTCCTAGTTTGAGAAGGTTATTTGGGAAGTGTTTGGTTAGTTAGTTTTCTTAGTGCTCTTATAAATGGGGAAATTTTTTGGTTTTATTTTCTTCAAGAGAGAGTGCTTGACAACCAGTCCATGCTCACCTCCCTTTAATCTCCCACTCTGGGCCATAGCCACTGTTCAAGTGTGTTTTAACAAGTAGACAGCAGTGCAGGATGCTCTTTGGGTGACAGCAGATGACTGCTGCAATCCCAGATCTAGTCAAAAGTGGTGAAGGTATCATCCAATCTACCATTCCAGTCTAAGTAATATGATCATGAGATGACTTACTCTCAGAAGAGCTATGGATAGGATTGATTTTCACGTGTTCACTCCACTCTGTAGAAAACGTTAGTGGTCATCTGCTCCTTAGTGTCAAGCCTGAGATGCCCCAGAGTGGCAGGTGGTAGTTTACCTGGCATTACCAGGTCAGTGAGGCCGAAGTGCTGTACTTTAAATACCTTACTCAAAAACCTAGCCAACACAAAACTCTCCCTGTCTCCATTTGACCCAATACATTAGAGGGGATGAGAGGGTGTCAGATGCCTCACCAGACGCTGCCAGACGTCAGGGACTTTGCCAGAGTTTGTCCTCCAGCTGCTGAGTTGCCACAGCTCTCTCTTTAACCTGTTCCCAACATGATGCAACTGCATCCCACTCCTTCCTCAGAACAGCTTCTCCAGTCCCGGCTAAAGCTGAAGCTGTATGTAACAGACAGTAAAACTTAGGGCATCAAAGTGCAACACAAGCACACCAGCAACGGACAAAACAGACTGACAATTTCTGAAAGCTTTTCACCTAAGAGCAGGAAATGACTACAAAACAAGAGCTGAAACTGCATCAGCAAAAAGCTGAGATAAAATAAACACTGTAAACATAATACAGCCTTTCATAGTAAGAGAAAGACTGAGGGAGGAGGAACAGTACAGCCTTTGCTGTTTTGACTGGCATCACTGCTTGTCTCACTCTGACAGGTTGCCAGGTTAAGGTTTTGTTTTAAATCAGTGATTTCGCTTTGAACAGTGGCAACTGTTACCATTGTTACCCTGTTACACTGAATATAAAATAAAATTTCCACCAGCAGCTTTCTTACCATATGTTTATTCTAGGAGGCAGCAGGCATCTAGAATTTGGTAACAGTCATAGTGAGGAAACATTTGCAGGACTTGACTCATCAAAATAATTACTTTGATCACAGTAATATCATACAGAAGATGATGCTAAATTCATAACTGTTGCCTATGAAATCTAGAGTAAGAAATCTAATATAAGGTATTATTTTGTGTGGTTTTGGTTTTGTTTCTTTAAATTGATGGCTTATTATTACAATAAATATCTCCTATAAAGCTGAAAGCATACACCTGAGGGATTAGTCCTAAAACTCTATTAAGCATGTTTGATCTGCAAAAGTATTTAATGGATATTCTTGAAACATTTCCTACTTTGTCTCTGCAATAAAGCCATCCACTTCCTGGTAAAAGTAGTTTTACATAGAAGAAAATGACATGAGGGGCTTTAAACAGGGTTCCTGAAAGGTTTCATATCAGCACAAATTTAGTTATTGAGACATTTTTGAATGTCTCTAATCTATGATTTCGTAATTATTTATGGAAACCATTTTATAACGCGAGAATATATTTCCTATTTACTTACAATGCATTTTGTTCTTCCTAATTCTTTGGGCCTGAAAAAGCAGATATCAATAAAATCTCTTTTTAGAAGAATATCTTTACAGTCAAATCAGATTATCACAACAGTGCTTATTAGTTTGATAAAGTAGTCCAGTCAGAAATGAGTTCTCCCTCTTGAATTCCTAGAGTGAATGGCCAAGTATCAGTAAGCTCTCATTCCTAATAAAAGTAATTCAAATACTTAGTAAAATAACTAAAAAATATTAGTAGTAGTTGGGAGTATAGTCTTCTCGTGGTTTTCTGGACTTAAAAAGACTGATACAACATTACAAGCTTCAGATGATAGTTTGCAGATAACAGCTTGTATTCTTGAAAGAAACTAGAGGAGGTAGATTCTCACACTCTTTAAAGGGAAATTATTGCTAAATCTCATAGGTTCTTTAGAAATCCCAGAAATTATTAAAAACTAGGAGAGAAGGAAATATGGACCATTTTGACTTTACTCCCAAGGTACACCAGGCAAAACACCAGGGAAACACATAAAAGGAGGTAAGAGAGAAAGAATGTTTAATATTTAACATTTATAATTAATTGATGTTAAGATATGAACAGAAAAACACAAGTGTAAAATACAAAAGTTATATTCGAAGTTTTTGAGTTGCTTTCTTTCACTGACTTGTGCTGATGACCAGCAAGCTTTTCATTACATCACATTATGTGTAATTAAAGTGTCTGACATTTGCAGATTCTGAACAAATGATGTGGTAAAGCAAGCTATTGGAAAATATGTATAAAGACCTTTGGATTGATGTATTCGTATGTTCTCACTTAATAATATTCAGTTAAAAACTGATAGATTCCTTGTTAAAAACATGAAGTGATGTAGGACAACCTGCCTCAAGAACTCCTCAAATGTAAAATAAGTAATATGTAAAGAAGACATACTTTGCTCTCTCAACAAAATGTTCCTACCTTTTGGGTGAAACAAGGAAGCTGTATAATTTTAGCTAAATGTCCCAATAATCTAGAGAAGGAACTGGAAAATAACCCTGCCAATTGAAACTGCAGGAGTTCTTTTGGCCAATGCCATGTCAACAGAGTCATTTTCATCAACTAAGTGGGCTTTTGGAACAATAACAAAAAATATGTAGTATTGTCAAAGATGCCCCTGAATATATAAGACCAAATTTGACAAAAGCAGACACTCTTTCCAAGCAGATAAAAGAAAGCATGAATCACACACCTGTACTTGCCAAAATGTCACACATAAACATCCAAGGGCAAGTGGATGGGAAGAAAAAAAAATTACAAAAACAGTGGAAAATGCCCAGTCTCCACTCTTTTGTTTTGCTTTATCTTTCACAGAAAAGTACAAGAGGAATTTCATGTTCTCCAGTGTTCTGGAGATCCAAAGTTTGAAACAAGGAATACAAGAAATGAAAATCTGTGTAAATGTCATTAGTAATAACAGTTTTCAGCTCACATTTGCACTGGAACTTTGTACATAAAAAAATCTAATCTCTGAGTTAAACAGTATTAGTTGTTGGTTGTTGGCATATGGTTGTGCAAGTTTTTGTATGATCAAACCAATCACTAAAGAAAGGGTCAAAAGTGATTGTGAAGTTTGAGATCTTTTTCAGCAGAATTACCTTAAGAATTGATGAGCTACAGGATGCAGTGCTGACACTGGCTGAGAAGCAATATCTGGTGAAGCCAGCAACTCTTCTTGCAGCAACTTATTTGTAGGGCTGCCATCCAAACACTCCAGATAGCTGGGACAGTAGAAGAATCTGGAGGGTCCTCTGGACTTAGAGGATGAAAATAAATGTGACTTGAATCTTTTATTTCAGATCAGCTCCTCCTTTGACAAAGAATCTGTACCTTCTAAAACCCCTGAAGTGAAATGGAATGTTGTTAAATAAGTCAGAATGTAGACATAACTGAATGCAGTCATGGTGTTCAGTGACATCTACTCCACTGAGAAGAATTACCTAGCTCTGTTCAGCATAAGCAGTAGAACAACCAGCTGGAATTAGCAGAGGTTTCTGAAGAAATCAGAAATATAATAGGTGTATATTTGACCTTACATGAACCAAAAATGGCCTATCCTGGAGAAAATAAATAAATAAATCCAAATAAACGGGATTGCCAGCTGAAGAGCGTATGTTTCCATGAAAGCATTTCCTTAGGAATATTTCTCTGGAAGGAGGTGATGAGAATGAGAAGATTTGTCAACATAAACTTTATATCCACATGCAGCTTTCTGAGAAGCAGAAGCCAAAATGGCTCTGTGGTTTACATGAGATTTGCACTGAATTACTCTGCTGCCAAATCAAGACTCTTAACTGTACATTCTCTACGCAGTTTCTTGAACTGGAGCAAATCAGTTGTTTAGTTCTGTACATATATCTTTTTATGGTAAATGGTAGTATTTTTACAAATAAAGATTGTTATGATTCAGACCTGATAAGTACGCTCAAGAAAATACTATAATAAAAGAAATATACAAGGAAGCATTAACATACAATGGGCACTTAATATAACCTATACTGAAGGCCAATTTGTTAGATTCAAACTGGCATTCAAAAGAGTTTTAAACTAATAGGCCCAAGGAAGAAATTTGGAAAAATGTCATGCTCAACTCTCCAAACCTGATTTTTTAAAACAGGAAAAAGATAAGCAGTTTAAACAAGGGCCCATTTAAAAATAATAATATTATTTTTAAAAAGAGCAGAAGTAGCAAAGATAAATGCATAAGCATACTGGAGTAATCTGAGACAGGTGAGTTACTGAAAAGATTATACGCTATCTAGTCAATGTGGGTGAGCTAAAAGAAAGGCAGTTCAGCTGTTTGGAAAGTAATGAAAGTTGTGAAGGTACACACCAGAGGAAAGAGAACTAATAGACTGGGACATAAAATTAGATAATAGTGATATAATAAGACATGGCGGACTATCAGCCATGATTGCAATGTAGATGTTGAAATACTATTTTAACAGCTAGAAATAAAATTAAGGCTACTGCCACAGTAGCAAGTAGCCATTTCTGCAAGTGAAAATTTGCAATAACATAATTTGCAATAACATGGATACAACTAAAGATTTGAAGGTCAAAATTAATTTGAAGTGTTGTAAACTGACTTAGGGTCAGAAGTTTGATAGTGTCTCACATGGATCAAATCTGAACCTGGATGAAGTCCTCATTAACATTTTGTTGGAAAGAAAATGGCTATCAGAAAGAGTTATCATTATGTAGACATATATTAATTTCCCAGACAAGGACTGGAAAAAAAATGCTACAAAATATGGTAGGGCCCATTTATTCCTGAAAGTGATAGTCAACATATTCGTTCACCAAGTGTACTGCGACTAATAAGTCCCATTATTTAAAAAAGGCTCTGGTCAGCTGGAAATGACAGAACAAGCAAAAGACCTGGACATAGAACTTAATCACAAGATTACGATGAGTCACCAGTATGATGATAAAATGTAATGCAATACTAACCCATACCAAAAGCAAAATTTTTCCAGTAGAAATAAGGACATATTAAAATAATTATGCAAGGTAACAGTAAGCTGCAGCCAGCACTCTATCTTAAGCTGTGTGCAAAGATGAACTCAGAACAGAACACATATAAGGAAGAACTAGTTATTCTTCTGGGGAACTCAGAGTCTACTTTGGGAGGAGGGACAAGACTTAGAGCAAAAACAAAATGTCGTTGTTCTCTATGAATCTTGCTAACTCAAGGTAAGAACTGAAAGGACCACGCTGGGAGGCAAAAAGTCACCTGAATTAATTTAGGGAAGAAAAAAAAAACAAATTTCCTTACAATCAGTTGAGTAAAGTCTTGGAACAACTTACTGAAGGAAGGAATAGAGAAGCAAAAGTTAATTCATTGGCTAATGATGAAGGATTATGAGTTTAGAGATGGGGTTGTGCAGCTCGTTCTCAGTGCAGAAGACTGAAGACAATGATCCTGCAAATCTCTTTTCAATGTCCATCCATAATCATTAAGCACATCTGAGATGCAGATTTTCATCAACAGGTAGCAAACTACTCACACAGAGCAATTAAAGCAAATTTTTTTTCAATCCATCTTTCCTCATCCTCAGTTTTAAAGGTGAACATATGGTAAAACAAAAGGGTCCCATTTAGAAAACAGAAATAAAAACAAGTGTTTTATTTCATATATACAGTTAAAGCTGTGTTTAAGAGGCAATAGAAAACTACAAAACGTGCCTCTCCTCTGTTTCAAACAGAAGTCTAATGCTCTATATAACTCTATGTGTGGATAAAGTTTTTTTGGTGGATTGCAAATAGGGCATTTAGAGGGCACGTATAACTTTCCCTGAAAAATCAGGCTTCGGGCATTGAGGCTGCTCCTTAATGCAGGAAGTGTAAGATGTTCAGAAGACAAGCCACAAAAAAAAATGGACTTAACAGCCTTTCTCTCCATCTTGTTCAAGGCTAATAGGTCATACTGCCATGGACAGGGGTACTTTAGGTCTGTCTGCCTATATTGGATTTCTCAGGAACCATTTTCTACTTTTTTCCTCTGACACCTAAGATAGTGTGGAGGACTGTATAAAACTAAACCTACCAAAATCAAAGTACCTAACCTATCATCTGACTAGATAATGAGCTTGCCTTCACAATTATAGAAAGTCTGCTGTGATTCAAGTGCTAATATTTTGAGTGATGTGCTTGTATTCTAACAAGTGATTAAAAGCATTTTCTAAGCTGAAATCATGGGTAGATTGCCTGCAGTACAGCCATCCATCTGGAAATTTCAGATTTTGTTTATCTGTTTTCACAGGAATTTTGACACATCAAATACTTGGGGTTGCAGAAAATGGCAATATGCATTTTGACTACACACTGTCTAGGTAAACACTTGTCAAATGAGGAATACTGAAATCAAAACAAGCTTGTGTGTGTGTCTCTCCATAAGTTACAGACTTTCTGGCTGCCAGACCAGATTGTAGTTACAGTTCCAATACTCATCAATAAAATGGCAGCACTCAGAAAATTGCTGGTCCTATAGCATAAGGAGTTATATTTTGGTTTGCATTACAAATATGTAACACTAATTATCTTTCTACCATACTCAAAAATAGAAGGAGCAACTGCTGAAGCCTCTTCATGAGTACTCAACAAATAAAGTCTGACAGTAGACCAGCCTCACTGTGGAATGTATCAAGAAACATACATCAAACTAAATCTCTGATTCCACTACAAACAAACAAAACAAACAAACAAAAAAAAAAAAAAAAAAAAAAAAACACAAGAAAAAAAATACCTACCCATTCCAAAATCTCTGTCTTCAGCCAGGCTCTCTTACCAAATGTATGCTTCAAATTCCTCTTCTCCTGCCTTCTCTAAACCTCTCAAGCACTTCATGCAGTAAGTTTGCAGATGACACCAAGCTGGGCAGGATTATTGATCTGCTTGAAGGTAGGAAGGTTCTGAAGAGGGATCTCAGGGTTGATTAGTCTCATCCCATTATATGGCATTCAGTGAGGCTAAATGCCAGTTGCTACGTAGGTGTCATAACAATCCCATGCAGCAATACAGACTTAAGGAAGAGTGGCTGAAATATTGCACATCAGAAAAGGATTCATGGGTGCTGCTCAACAGCTGTCTGAGCATAAGCCAGCAGTGTGCCCAGGTGGCCAAGAAGGCCAATGTCTCTGTCACGGAGTTATCTAGATCAATCTGTGCTCGTGACAGGGGACGGCAGGCCTGTAGGCCCCCCAGACCAAAAATGGGAAGGGAAAAGGGGAAGGGTAGGGAGATGGGAACTGGGCCCAAAAACAGAACAGTGGCAACAATCTAAGGAGGAAACCCAGTTTTACTAAATACGATATCAGAATGCAAGATAACACAATATAATACAATATAATTGAAATTGAGGCCAATAAATCAAATAAAATGAGAGAGTGTCTGAAGCCGAAAACGTTACTTTGAACTGAAGGCACATGGCTGGGGAGCACACCCACACACTGCCAGGCAGCAAGCGACAGAGAGAGATCCCACGACTTCCTCCCATGACTTATCTTCCTCTCTGAACGTGAAGTCCTCTGGGACATGTAGTTCTTTTTTCTCTTCTGAGAACCAGGTATCCGGAAAGTTGTCAATCCACAGAACTAGAGGATTAACCCTTTAATTCCCCGTGCTTTACATGATGTTATGATGTGGAATACCAATAACAAAATTATAAAACCATGACAGTCTCCTGGCCTGCATCAGAGATAGTGTGGCCAGCAGGACTGGGGAAGTGACTGTCCCTCTGTACTTGGTGCCAGCGAGGCCACATCTCAAGTACTGTGTTCAGATTTGGGCCTTCATCTGTGATTGAAATGAAGATCAAGGCTTAAATGTAGGGATTCGATAGTTAAGCTGTGGGTTTAGAAAATATCCATTTATGCCATCAGATAATTTTGTGATATTTCTGTAAAGAAGACTCTTCAACAAAAACTGGAAGGAATTAAGCAGTGAGGAATTCCAGCAGTGAGAATTTGAGATGTTTGAGAAATCAGGAGCACACTGAAACTGAGGTCTTAGAAATGGTGGTATTTGTTTTTCTGATGCCAAAAAGCAAGCCAAGTTATTTTGTCCTGAATAATCTGTAGATTTAATCTCTCCTGAAGTGCCCAAGGGATTCTCTGACAGAGTTTTGGAATCTCTGGTTCCACTTGGTGCTGTTTTACAGCTTCATAACAAAATTCTGAAGCTGAATTCTACAATGGATAAAGAGGAGTTCAGTATATTTTTGATCTCTTTTAATAAGTAGAAACCTTAACTGTTCTGTAAACAGAGAGTCAGCCCAGTGTGACTATACTAAAAAAAAATAATAATTATTGGATTGTGGAACTAGTGTATCTTGTGCCTTCTTCATTTATTAAAATATAAGGCCTTAATTTCAGAGCTAAGAATAAGAAAGATGAAAAAGAATAAGACTGAACTAGAAACTCTGCAGCATGTTCCTAACTCCAGTGAAAATATTTACGGTTGTCTCATTTTGATGAAAGCGTGTACAGCAAGAGATTTAGAATTCAATAAGTAAACATATTTAAATATAGGGAGGCAATGATTACTTGAGGAATACTTGAGAATAGTATTTTAAGCTGCATGACTATTTTTGACATTTACCATGAAGATATATCCTACTGTATAATTCCTTCCCCTTTCTCATAGTCTGAGAAATGTTGGATCCAGAAGCAGCTTATTCTCTAACTTCCCATTGGAGACTGAGCATGCCATGTCTTTCCTCAAAATCCATCCATTCTCCAGTGCATCTGCCAGTAAGGGATATTGGCCTCTTTCCTTCTGGGGGCAGACATCATTCAGTTAAGGAAAAATCAGAGAGATGGCACAGAACTGGCTTAGCTCAGCAACAGTGATCTCACAAAGCTTAGTCTTGAAGATCTTGCTGTGCTGTACTGATGTCAGGGTCTTTATTTGAATATTTCCTTTGCAGAGACTTTGGCTTGGTTAGTAATATTATTGACTATTTAATCTTTTCACTTCCCTTTTCCAGCAGTAGGAAAGTCTTATGAGTGTATATATAGAGGGAAGATAATCTGGGGCTTCTGAAGTTTCTGAGGTATTTAAGTTAATGAATTTCTCTGAACAAATATAGGCAAAAAGTATGTGTAGTGAGGTTATGCCTTTTTACTTGAACAGATGATAGAACTGGCAAGAAACAGAAGCTCTCATGCTGATGAAAGCTTGTAATATTTTTCCAAATTTTATGTCAGTTGCTCTGGTTTCTGTGGCAAAGTAAATTCACTATTTTTTTAAATATTAATGACTTCTTAAGTTTAAAAAGTATGTTCACTCCAGACAGATCATAACATAATCTGACTATCTTTATTAAATGGAAATTGCCATATGAGACTATCCTGAGGGATAGGCTGTTCTGAAATCTGATATTGTGTTTCCCTTTATGTATCTAACACAAAAAGGTCGTTGAAATAAACAGCAAGAATTTTGGTATTGTAGTATTTTACTAGCAATATATATATATAACTAAATGTGTATGCTGGTAGGAATGAAACACATGAAAGGTGTGATATGTTTTAGATACTGTTGTTTTGGAAACTATCTGAAATCATGTGCCTGAACCTCCCACTGCCATGTTCTATCACAGAAAGCCTGTTTTACTGAAGTGTTAAGCTCAGTGCTATTCAGGAAATGGTTTCTTTGGATTCTATTTTCTCTGTTTTTAATAAATCTCGGTTTTGGCTAGGATTGCTCTTGTCTAGATAATTTTACAAAAATGCCTGTAGAATGTTGAGAAGCTCATCCGCTTTATGAAGAAGACCTTAAAAGTTTCCAGAACTTTAAGGTTCCTTTTAGTGCCAGTCATTGGACAGTGAAGAGATTATCATTATGTTTTAATAAATTCTGCCTGCTATAGGTCTACAGTGAACAAATTAAAAAAAAAGGCACAACCCAAAACTAAGGAGAGGATGAAAATTGGTATTGATGAGTGTCAGTGTAATATAAAATAAGATGAAAAATGTCTAATTTCTACTTGGCTGAGCACCAGTAGATTCTTGCAGCACATGAGGCATGCCATCCCTTAGCCATCAAGTCAGATGGATCATTAGTCACAAAAGGAGCTCTGCAATTTGCCATTGGGGAATTTCTCAGAGGATTTGTTACATCAAGACCCTGGCTCCCTGAAGCTGTCAGAGTACCTTGAAAGAGCAGCTCTTCATATGCAGTAAGCTGACTGGCCTGTGAAAAATGATGGATTCCCGTGCTCTAACTGTTCCTCTAACTGTTGTTATCATTTCCTGATAACTGCTTATCATGGTGTGATATGTTTAGCAAAGTTTCCAGATAAACGTGATGTATGCATTTTATGCACCTGAAAAATTAATATGGATAAATACACGTGAAGACCTTTCCTTACTTATCTGTGGTTAGTACAGGCCTCTGAATAGACTAGTTTTAATTGAAAATCTTTCAATACAGTAAATAAAACTTCAGACTTTTTGTTTTAAAAAAGGGAAGAATCAGACCAACTCTGGCATTACCTTTTCCTCTGTCTCCTCTACACTCCAGGTCTCCATTCACATTAAAACTATATAATCAGAGATTCATTTAGATTGGAAAAGATCCTTAAGATCATGAAGTTCAACCATCACCTAGCACTTCCAAGTCCTCCACTAAACCATCTCCCAGAGTACTACATCCACATGTCTCCTAAATATCTCCAGGGTTGGCAAATCCTCCACTTCCCTAGGCAGCCTGTTCCAATGCCCAACCAGCCTTTCCACAAATAAATTCTTCCCGATATCCAATCTAAACTTCCTCTGGCACAACCTGAGGCTGTTTCTGCGTGTCCCATCACTTTTCACCTAAGAAAAGAGACCGACACTCTCCTCACTATAACCTCCATTCAGATAGTTGAAGAGAGAAATGAGGCCTCTCCTGAGCCTCCTTTTCTCCAGGACTAACCACCCCCTGTTTCCTCAGTTGTTCCTCGTAAGCCTTGTTTGGAGGAGAGCAACAAAGTTGGTGAAGGGACTAGAAAACATATGCCAGCAACTCAAAATCTTTCTTGTAGTGAGGGGCCCAAATCTGAACACAGTACTTGAGGCATCTTTTCAGCCACTGTTCCTTGAGCCTGTATTGCTGCATGGGTTTGTTACGACACCAGTGTAGTACCTGACATTTAGCTTTGTTGAATGCCATACAATGGGATGCAACTCACCAATCTTGCCTAATGAAATCCCTCTGCAGAATCCCTCGAGCAGATCAACACTCCTGTCCAACTTGATGTCATCTGCAAATTTATCAAGGATGCATTCATTCTCCTTATCAAAATCACTGACAAAGCAAAACTGGCTCAGTTACTGTGCCCTATAGAACACCGCTTGTGATTGGCTGCATATTGAATTTAATTCCATCCACGAGCCATTGGACCCAACCATCCAGCCTGTTATTTTATCCAACAAACAGTACATCCATCCAAGCGACAAGCATGAAGTTTCTCTATGAGAATGCTGTGGGAAACAGTATCTAAAGCATAGCTGATTCTGTTGGCAACAATTCAGATTATTTTCTGCAGTGGCAGAAGCAGTAATATATACTTGTATTTAAAAGAAAATTTCAGCCTAATATATTGGCTCCGACTGGTCCTGCAGAAGGCAAAATGTTAAAAACTGTAAATCTTACTTTTACCTTCAAACTCCATAATATAACAGTTGTACATCCAGGTTCATTTTAATTTTTGTTTGCCAGAAATGTGAAAAAAAGAAAATGAGGATTTTTCTTTATGGAAAGTATCACCTTTCCTTCAAAAAAGCCTGCTATTAAGCCTTTTGAAATTTGGTAAGAGAAAATCAAATATTTTAGGCCAAAGCCACACAAAAATATTTTGGGGGTTTCCCACAAAAACCCTGTGAGTTTCTAAGAAATGTAGATACTATCTGGAACAAGTACATTCAAAAAAACCTTTTCCCATTCAAACAAAGACTGAAGCTAAAAGGTTATTTTGGGTAACCTCCTCCTACTTATTTCGTCAATTATGCAATTGAATCTAATTTTATAAGGGAGTCTCTCATCAACTACTACACTAAAATAAATATATGTATACATATATATATACTTCCCACAATTACATATGAAAAAAATGTCATTTTTATTAGTATCTGTTGTAGTGAGAATCTTTGGAGAAAACAGCACCACTGGTAAGTGGTATTGCAAACACAACAAACTGCTGATTACAGGTTCAAACAATGCTTAAATGTTCAGCTCGATCACAGATGAAGCTAAAACCAGGTAGAGAAACTGAAGGGAAGACAGCAACAATATTTCAACTAAGTATCAAAACATCTTATGATGATCAAAGGATTATTAACCTGAAAGCATTTGGCCTGAATTCAAAGAACTTTATAAAAATTTTATGTTGATCTGCTTAGTAGTATTTAAAGAAATCAGAATGTATCTGAAGTACATTTGATGAAAAAAAAGAGATCAGAAAAAAAAAAAAAAGAACATTTTCCACTTAATTGTTCTACATAGTGCTGATAGGTTTTACATTCACATGGAGGTACAAGATTCGTATTCAGAGAAATGTGAAGAAGAAAAAGGAGACAGATGGAGAAAAAAAAAAAAAACAGAGAGGAAAAAAACGGACTTCACATACCCCTTTAAATAAAAGTACACAGAGACAATTACAAGTGAATTCAAATTTCAGGAACAGACCTGTTAGAACCTATTTTTTCACTTTCCAAGACCATAGGTATAGGCAAAATCAGAGCATGTGAATCAGCTTGCTTAAGCTGAAGATCCCTGGTATTTTTCCAGTGAATATTTTAGCCTCATTTTGAAAAACACACTCAAGACAGATTTTCTTCTAGTGTCTGAATGGTACTTTCGCCTCTGCATAAGAATGCTGTACTGTTTTCAGATTCATTCCAATACTTTTCCCAGTGTTTCACTTTGAACTGAAGAAAATGAGAATTCTGAAGGCGCACCCTTTCAAAAAACTGAGTCATATCAGGTCACAACGATTTGGCTTAGATGGCTACATAAAACAGCGCAGTTGGCACAGATCTATCATAAACAGCTTGGTAGTGATTTTGAATGAAAATGAGTATGCTTGGAAGCCTGCTGAAAGACGAACATGGAGATGTAGATTTTCAGCTCTCCATCCTATTCTTCATGCTGGCAAAGCACCTGCATGTTGTTATAGGCAAATGCCAAACTCTTTGTTTTGAGACAAGAGTTTACTCACTCCCTCTTTTATAGCCACTTTCATGCATTCTCATGCAGGCTTTCTTCTCTGTTTATCCTCAGTTCAGTGGTGTGACAGCCTCTGGAATTCCATCACAACAGTAAATCCTATTTTCCAAGTGCCTTGTTTCCCAAGAACCACACTGTCAGATCCACATAACTTCTTCAGAAATTATTTTTAAGGATGAGCTGGCAAACCTGGGGTTCAGAAGCTTCTATTAGTACCCAGATTATACCCTATTCCCTACAAGCAACCCTAAGAGGCTTTCAGCTCTCTCCTTGTCACAGCAGGCTCCTGAAGAAGACAGAACTGAAAGTATCAGTGTGGCCCTCTGGAAGCAATACATGCAGAAAGCAAGAGGGATGAGGCACTGTTTTTCTCCAGTTTTACCCTAGGACAAATTCACTCACTTGAATGGAGTAGAATTAATACAATGCAGTGATAAATCAGATCTATCGATTCACTGACAGTGCCCCTGCAGGACCTTCTGGAGCACCAGCCTACTGAACATTGCTTGCAGCAATGTCTTCTCTAACACCGCGCCATGCCATTTCCACAGACAAACTGTTTTCCTGACACAGCATAGACTGATCTACAAGTTTCCTTCTTAGTTAATGCATAATAACCACATTGTTATGCACTGGTTGCCTTCTAATTTGTGTGCAAAGGTTTTCTGAGTCACACAGCCTTCAGCTGTGGCAAATCCATGTGGAGTTTTGACTCCTGGAGCACCCAAAGATCACAGGGGTTACAGATGCAAAACATATTTTCCATATTTCCCAAACTACTTTTATGACTTGATTATTTGAGAAACAAGGGGAGAAGAGACATGTCAGACCATTGGAGCCAAGAATGCCTTTTAAGGAGGCAGTGATAGTGAAACTTTTGGCCTTGAAGTCCAAGGTAGAAAAGGATGCCCTGAAGAAATATTTACATATCTCTTGGCCTTTTTTGAACTCATCAAAATCTTTCCACCTTTTGTTTTCAGTCAGATATTAATCCCCAGAGGCAGCTTCAGACAGTGAAAAATTGAGTCTGGTCATAATTGCTTGCTAATTAGCAGCTCTCAGTAGCAACAAGCCAAATAATAAGCATTTCATCCAAGTATATCTAGTCATTGTTTTGATGACACCTTTCCAACTCAAGGTTTCTCATTTCCAGCCAATGTCAAAAATACTATAGCAGCAGGACAATATGAAAGCCAACCCCTTTTTGGAAATCAGATAGGAGAAAAAGTGCCTTAAGAAAAGAAATTGCAAGAAGCACCACTGTTCCAGTCTTCTTTCAACAATTCCAGGAGACCTTTGCTGTTGGAAAGATTCTGATGTACTCCTGGAGTTCCAAAACATTCACTGATTATCATAGAATCCTAAAATCATAGAATACTTAGAGTTGGAAGGGACCTTTAAAGGTCATCTAGTCCAGATTACCTGCAATGAACCCAGACATCCACCTCAATCAGGTTGCTCAGAGCCTGGTCCAGCCTGAGCTTGAATGTCTCTAGGGACAAGGCCTCCACATCTCTGGGCAAATCATTCCAGTGCCTCACCACTCTCTCTGTAAAAGAATTTTTCTTTATATTCAGCCTAAATCTACCCTCTTTAAGCTTGAAGCCATTTCTTCTTGTCCTTTCACCACAGATCCTACTAAAGATTCTGTCCCCTTCTTTCTTATAGCTCCCTTTTAGATACCAAAAGGCCGCTATCACATCACCTCAGAGCCTTCTCTTCTCCAGGCTGAACAACCCCAGCTCTCTCAGCCTGTCAACTAGTGTTGTCCCAGGCAAAGCAACAATAAATAACATAAAGATTTGTATTAAACAGATACAATTCGTGTTGGCCCTGAAAAGCCCTGTCAGCATCTAGGTGGGAGAAGAAAGGTAACCTGAGGAGGACAATGAAATACTGAAGGGCACTGCTGTAAGCCACCCCATCACTGTGAGAAAGTACAAGACAAAGAATTGGGGCTACCATCTCACCTCAGTCTCCTATCCAGTCAATGAAGAGATATGGGCACTGTTAAGGACAGAGTCCATCTGACATTTTAGGCATCTGCTTCAGGAGAAGTAGAGATGGTACCTGTAGTCCACTGACTACATTGATTGTGTACCCACAGATCATAGAAGGATGCTCAGTGACTACCTAACTACAGACTTTTACATTTCATGTGCATTTACATATAGTTAGAAAAATTCCACCCTTTGACTCTAATCACATAGTACTACTGCTCTTGTAGGTTCCAATACTGAAAACCCCTTCAGAAGACAATGATATCCAATATGAGAAAACAAGATGGCTGGTTGTCAGCAATCTTCAGGAAACAGTCAGCAATGTCAGAGATAAAGAATCTTTGGTCAAAACCCTGTAAGATTCTCTGTTCCAGGAGGCAGGAAAATACAGACAGCTCTACTACAAAAGGAGCAGTTCCAACATATTTACAACTGTTATCATCCAGACATCTGTCCCACCTTTTTTAACAGGAGTATATCTCCCTTTCCTCTCTCTCTTGCTGAGGAAAAGATATTTGATCCAATTGTGACCTGGCTCCTAAATTACCTGGGGTTAGTCCAGACATCCCTCCTCAGGATTAGGAAACTTCATCAAGAAGATGAGGAATACAATTAAGGAATGGAGGGAGATACCTATACTTTAAGCTTTTCCAGACTCCATGGAGCCACTCTCCCAGAGCCCTCTACAAAGTTGAACAGGGTGTTTTGAAGGTTCCTTTCATCTTCTGGTATACACTTCCATTCATTTCAGAAGCAAAACAAACTCCACAAAGCAGGAAAGACAGAAAGCTTGGGGAGAAAGACAGCACAAATTAACTAGAGATCCCATGTGTTCACTTTAGACTTCAGTGTAGTCATGGTCCCTATGTGAATAAAGCAAACAAACACAATGATGAATTAACCAGCTTGAAAGCATAACAAGAATTGAAATTATTGTAATTACACAGTGTTCACAGAAATGCCAAACTGAAGTACTCTAAATTGTAAATGAGACCTGAGGGTCAAGTTCTGTTCCAGGGAACACACCAAAAACCTCATCCAAGTGAAGTAGCAGCAACCAGTAATCCAGAGCAGGACTCTGTGTGTACTGTCCCTTCCCTGGGGAATTCCTCTCTCCCTTTGGATTCAGATTCTCTGACTTCAGGATTATAATCACTGTCCTGTATACTCAGTCAGTTAATGTTGTTGCTCCTCTACTATATGCCTTCTGGAAGGAAAAACTGAACTTCAGCCATGAGCATCCTGGACTTCCTGACCTGCACTTGTTGAACATCCTGGCTTTTTTACACAAATACAGGTGCCTACAATACCAAGGATACTCTGCTTTTAATAACCACAGTCTTTCTGAAATAGCTCAAAATGGATGTACAACACATTTCCGTTACAGTTTAGGCCCACAGTTTAAGCTCTGTTCTGCTCTAACAGCAGATATCTTAAGGAGGAAAAAAAGCAACTAGAATATCCTAAATCTAAGTAACACTATATTTCCTCAATCTAAGGGCACAACACACCACTTTAGACATAATTCCCTTCAGTTTTCACCATTTACAATACCTTAGGGAGGTTCTGAATGCCCCCTAGTTCAGGAGGGCATTTCATATATTCTCCTGATTGCCCCTAGCCTGCTGCTACACTTGGCCAACTGGGCCCTTCTGACCTTAACCATCTTAATAAGCACAATGGATAGAGTTTGTTCCAGCTATCTACCTCTTCCATCTGATGTAAACCTGGTACAAATTACAAATACTCTTCACAAGCTATATGTTGGTAGAGAATTTAGCTGATGATATTCTCCAGCATAGCTTCTGTGTAACCCATTAGGTGATAAATTCTTTTTCTTTAATACCTTTCATGTAACTTACCTTATTGATTAAATCAATGCTGATGACATCCCACAGATTTGCAGAGGGACTTCACCTACTTACACACAACCCTGGAATCTTTTTAAATAGGATTTCATGGAGTATACTTTGGCATGCTATTGAAAACAAGTTTATTTTACTTGCAAGATCACATACTCAGCTCAGCAGTGCTGAAATGTGGCAATGAATTCCTCTCATCGCGTAGAGATGATGATCAGCAATACTACCAATAGATAGGAAAAACTAACCAAGTTGCCCTAGTCAGTGGATCTTACTTGCATTTAAAACTGACACATACATAGCAATTTGCCTGTGTTCTGCAGCAGCTGCAAACTATTAACTATGACAATGAAGTTGATTTTTAAACCAACAAATATGACGGCTATTATGAAAGTTCTACCACTGTCACATGGTGTGCAGTCTTTAAATTCATCCCTTGCTGTGTGGCTGAACTTTTATTGAATTTTTTTAAAATTAAAAGAAGGTCATGTGAGGACAGAAAACCTTTGTCAATCAGACTGTGTAGCGCACAGAATTCTTTCAGAACTCTCATGAAAGCCAAGACCAGCATACTGTGCTTAATGCACGGTATTGCAGAGATACTACAGCTGTGTTCGAGAGATGAAAAGATAATCCCGCTCATTCCCCATTGCGTCCTTTCACCTCCAAAATGCCACCATCTATGTTGGGTTCCCAGAAAATCTAGCACCAAACGCTCCAACTGAGGGAGTTTTCAACATAAGAAACCTTCAAAATAATAGCCTTAGCCCAGAACATGTCTGTAATTCACTGATAGAAACAAAACACAGGAAAGCCAGCTGCCAATCCATGAGATACATTCAGAAGGAAAAGAAGGATTTTAGCTTCTTCTGAGGGCTGGAGATGTATTCGAGATATTATTACAGTGGGATATAATATAAAATGCCTCTTATTGTGCAGAATTAAATCCTGGGAAATTATTCTGTAAAAACCAAGATTTAGCTTTTAAATAATATGCATTTTTCCTCTATGGTCCCAATTACATATCATAAAATATATCTGAATGCTAGAAGCCCTTATAACTACTCAGCGGAAGATCTGATTCCTCCTAGTTTCTATTTCCATTCATCTTCTTTCTCACCTCATCATATGAGCTAACCTTCTCCTTCAAAAGAAGGAGACACAGAAACCCACAAGAGGGCATGATCAGGCAGAGAAGGGGGTGAGCCTCACTATTTTACATAACAAAATCATATGCATCAAAACACACACACACATACACACACACACAACTTCCCAAATGTCTGAGGTTAGTTATCCTTCATGTCCTGACAAGTTACACCCACCTTTCCCAGAGGAACAAACTCACTCAATAACAAGTACCAGACTTCTGTTAGAACAGCAAATAAAGTAGGACCACCTACTGCCCAATTCTGCAAACATTTACTGGTAGACAATCCTGCATGCCTACCGCCAAGCACAACCTCTGAGTTTCAGCTGGTCTGACCATGTTACTAAGTGCCATATCTCCAGCAAATGTTCACAGAGTTATGCTCTATTGCTAGGTCAAAATCAGGCCAATTCTGCAACCCCTGTTTACAGTAGGCCTCAGGCACTAACTGATGATGGAATAACTCAAAAGAATGAAATGCTCTTTTGGATTTCAGGATAAGGCCCCCCAGTCAACATGTGGGAGCATTTATAGCTCTGTGAGACCTACGTTAAAAAATAACTTAAAACCAGGCTGTGTTTCCCTATGAGTGGCCAGTTTTCCCATGTTCCAGTTTGCTCTTTCAAAGAGGCTGGTAGGCTGAGATATCAGTCATTATGTGAAAATGACAACATTCAATTAAAACAATAGCAATTTTCAAGTGATGCTTTTTTTTCAATAGATGTATGACATTCCTAGACATTCTATTAATTAGCAGGCCTTAGGCAACACATTTGGTAAAACAGAACAATCTGGCCTTTGATTTTTATCCAGGCCTTACCCAAGATCACAAAGAGGTAGCCAGGCTGCTGATAGATCCCCCACACGGAGCACATACCCCCAGCAAGCAGCTGTGTTAAAAACTACATGCACCCCACTTTCAAGAATTTTCAGTCTGCAGGGAAAGAGAAAATGACTGTGTTGGACTGGGCAAGCAGAATCTGTTCAGCATACTTTACTAATCAGCCCCAAATCTGTTTCTGTGTCCTTTTTCCAGTTACCTGTCTCAGCTCCACTATAAAAAATATCCTGGCTGAAAAAACATGTCCTGAATGTTTCCTGTATTTCAGGAATTCAAACAGGCCCATTACTTTCAAAGTAAGGAGGCTATTAATATCCCAATGAGCATCTGAAATTAACAGCATCACAGGTTCTACACCTACATGATGGTTATCTAGGAAACTGGCATCCTTGTTACATCTTTTCTGGACAGCTACAGTTACAATCCATCAGAACATAGGATGAAAAACATCATCTCAGTAGAAGTTGTAAGGTTCCAGCTGAAACACTCAAGCTTTTGATACTCCCACCTGCATTAATAACTTCTGGTTCCATTGGATAAAGATCTATGAGTTCCTTCATGTTTAGGAATTTATTAAGGTAACCAAAACTTTGGAATCTTTCTTACTTGTATTATTCATTTCATCTGTTGACGATAATGATTCTGTTACATTAAGGATAATTAGGGCTTTCAAAGACCTTTCCACATTTTTCAGTGACGTAGTTGTAACGAAAACAGCATCCAAAGGAGAAAGAGAAGGAGTACTCGATCTTGAAAGCAGTCAGACTGTCTGGAGAAGATATATTTTGAAGGTTTTATTGGTGGCCTTCTGAGAAAGGCAGCTATGACCTAAGCTTGAAGGCTAGCAAGGACGATGTGGGTTTGTGTGGGAGGGGGTTAAATCTAATTTGTAAATGGTGAGTTATTAGCCCTGACATTTGAGAATAGACACTCATTGTGTTGATGATGAGAGCAATCCTAGTTTTCTTGTTAATGGCAGTGATTCATTCTTTCCCACTCAACTATTGTTCCTATTTACCTGGCAAAGAGAATTACTTCATATGTGTTTCCAATTGCCGATTTCTAGAGAAACAGTTCAAATGAGAACAGGAGAAGAAATGCACCAGACAGGCAGAGTTCTGAGAACTGCTCCAGTGGATCTCAGACTGGGTATGTTATTATTACCAAGTGGCTTTTTCTCCCTCCTCTACTCGCCTTTGCATATGAGAAAGACATGGCTCTCCTCTCTCCTTACTCGGAGCTTTCAATTGCCTTTTCTTTCAAGTCAGTTTTAAACTCAAACTTTTCAAAAATGTTTAAAATATCTTAAGGTGGGTAAAGAATTTGGAAGCTTTAACTAGCTGGGTGAAGTCATGCTCCTCCAAATCTACATGTTATCATACATCTGGTATCACAGAGCAATCAGCCTGGGATTCTCCACTGCTGGCTTACCCAATTGCACAAAAACAGCTATGCCTCAAGTGGTATCCTGTGTCCAAACAGAAGGGGTCTCAGCCAATTATCTTGGCAGAAGTACATATATTAAGGTTTTTAAAATTTGTCTCAAAGCTATGGCATATCAGGACAATGACCAGGAGTAAATCAAGACTCAAGTCTCCACACAGAACTGTCTCTCCAACAGTGTGTTTTATAACGTGTCTGACTACTGTCTGTCACTTTGCAAAATGCTAAACACAGCCATTTCTCTGCCTACCTCCCCTCCCCTCCCCAGCAGACTGTCCCACTGGTAGACAGGCCTGATCCCCTGCAAATGTGAAGTGACAGAGCTGCATTGACGTCAGTGATGATACTTCTCTTTATTACAAATACTGTCTGGCCCTCCTACTTTTACAAATGCCCCTGAGGGGACTACATGAAAAACAAAGCTTGGAAAAGTACAGAGCTATGACTAGGGAACAGACCATGGCACAGATGAGGGGACAGTAGCCATAAAGAGCTTGAATCCAGATGTGAAAGTCTCCATCTCGTATGTGAAACAAGTTAACTATTGGGTCAACCTTGCCCATAACACACAGATTTCTGAGGGCAGCTCCACCCAAAGATCTTTGGGAGCTATTTACTTAGAGGCATGCAAACAGCTGTATATCTGCCAAAAGAATGAAGCAAATTCCACCCTTTGTGCAGCTATCCAGGGCCACTGCAGCAGGCAAGGCAGGCAAGCTGACTGATATGCTGGGGCTAGCCATGCACAAGTACTTCACATGTCCAGTGAGCATGGAGACCTCAGCTGCAATTTCACCGGTGGAGCAGAAGGCATCACATCCAGAGACATCAGAGGGCACAAAACTGACCTCAAAAAAACATAGTTTAAGTGGAATGTGTATCCTCAATTCCTTCCTGGGTTTCAAGCAACTAAGCACTTTCCTGTGCAACCTGCTGTAGGGAACCTGTTTTTTAGCAGGAAAGTTGGACTCAATGATCTCCAGAGGTCCCTTCCAAACCCTACAATTCTGTGATTCTGTGAAGTGAAGAGATGCATGAAATTCATATTGAGCCCTCAAGCTATTAAGTGCCTACTGCACAGAGCTACATCGCTCTCTGAGCTTCCACAGTCAGCCATAAAGGTAGCTGGGCTTTGGCCATGCAGAATTCCCACAGATTTCAATGGGAATTTCAGTGTTCCAATCTGGACTCCAAGAATGCATCTTTGGACCCAAAACTCTGACTGCTGGAGCCACATTCAATATCAGCGTCTGGCAACACCCATTTGTGAAACAGTGACTCATTCACAGGCACAACTTTAGAGGGACAGACAGGATGACTTTAATCATACATTTCCATTTCGTTAACAAAATTCAGTAAAACCAGATGAGCATCCTGGATGATAATAGTTGGTACTAATGTAATGACTGTAGTGATGCACTGCCATAGTTAAGAATAGTTTTATATCATACAGAATGCACTGGTTCAATTTGCTTCAAGAGCACAGCAGTTAATGGACTCCTGCAGCTAAGGAGAAAATAATTGTTTAAATGGCCACCATTTTCATTAAGATTTTTTTTTTTTTCTGAAAATAAGATACATGAAAATGAATTCTAGAAAGTAAATTGAAAGAGACAGATCTTCAAAAGTACCTAGGTGTCCTAGGAGTCTAGCATGCCGGATAAATAAGCTGCCATTAGCAGTTTACATTCATTGTAAGCAAGGGAGCAAATGGTTTCTGTAATGGTCCACAAAGGGTCCGACAAGCAATTCAGGCAGATATTTCTTCAAGGTGCTCATCTGTTATGGCTGCACAGTCCTTCCTAGTGGCTGTCTGGGTTTCCATTCAAACACAGTTTTAAGTTTTTCCCTCTAATATTACTGTATAACAAGCCTCAGACTTGACAGAAAGCATCTGAAAACACACTGTTAAAGTTGGAGTTTGGCACTAGGCTTTTACTGAAGGGCTTTCTTAAATAGAATGGGCAGTGTTTTGGGCGCTGTTTTTCTGGATCAGCATGTTTGGCTAACCAGTCTAACATACTCAGGGTACACTTCCATGGCATCTTGCAAGCAGATGCCAATTCCCTCTGCACGTGCTACAAGATGCCCAGATATAAGCTACCTTTAATCTTAGAGTCACGTAACTGCAACCCTGTAACACTGATCCCAAGCTAACATATTCTGCTTCCCAGCAGGACTTGTTAGTTCAGGCTCAGCCACATGCTAATCATGGCTACGCAGCTTCAAATTCAGAGCCAGCTTTCAACCAGCCAGCTTGGAGCACACACAGAGTGAGTTCATATCTGCCTGCCAAACCCTGAGTAGACATATCTTCAGTGACTCAAGCAGCTAGGAGTAGAAATGAGGGATGAATCTTGTGTAATATTCTCACAGTCCACTAAAAGGCTAGCCTTGCTCAGTAATTAGAGGAGCAAGTCAGAGTATGGTAGCCTGCTTTGCTTTCTTGATATGATTACTCCTTACTTTGTGTACCAAAGCTCTTCTTCACTGACACTTCTCCAGCTTCATTCCAAGTCCTGCTCCACTTAGAAGGCTAAGTGCCCTTCTGCCGAGAGACATGAGTTCCTTCAGGATTTGCCTTCACATGAAAAATGAAAGCAACATATGCCAAACAAAACTCCTCTTGCTAATTTCCTAACCTCCTCCCAGACTCTGTAGGATAACAAGTGCTTCTCTAGATCCTCAAGGAAAACTAGGACCTCACAAAATACTCCTGAGCTGATGATTTAAATTCTGTATTGCAGTCTGAAAGCTCTCTGGTTAGAGTCATGGCAATCAGCTGAAGCATGGTATTTCCTACAGCTGTCTCAGTCCTAGAGAAAAACATCAAATGCTTTGATAAAGATACATTTTCTACAATGCCCATATTGCTCTATTTTTCTAGAGCAAAAAGAACAAGTGAGAATTAAAAAGTTTTATTCCTGAAACTTGTCCACTTCCTCCATCTCTTCTCTTGTGCAGTTTTACCATGTCTCTTGTTACTTTTCTAGACCTTTATCTACTTTCTCACCCCCAAATCTTATAGCAAAACATCTAGTAGAAAGTTTGTCTGCCATTCCTATCCAGTGGCTAGCTAGTTTAGTACTTTATATTAAGTGGAAAATACCAACTTGAAAATCTGCAGTGCTTTGGATCTCAGCTTGCACTAGGAGTTAATTGTAAGATAGAAAATTCATACAAGCTCAGAGCTCCCCCCACCCTTTCAAACAAGTTTTCTACTATCTTCTGTTTTTTCCTCCACAGTCCACACAAATCACAGAAAAAAGTTCCCTCTGTCATAATATAACTTCACTGAAGTTATAATTCCCCTTTTTATATCCTAGCAGGCCATTCATGTAACAAAGAAGTTTAGAAAGCAGCCATTGGTTTTCCAGTAATACATTCGTCCATATTTCTCAGTGCTCACGTTAGTATCTGCTGTTTTTCCATTATTCGTATTCGTAATCATAGAGATAATTTCTCTAGACTTACAAACACTTCAGGCAACACCAACCTGGAAACATATTATTTTGAATCTTCCATCATGACTGCAGCTTCCACATGCATTCCACTTTTGTGTAACTTTGCGCACTAAGTCACCTAAATTTGATTTTTCAATTTCCAGTTTACTTTAGATAGGGCCTGCATCAGACCATCCAATTCAGCAGACTCTCTGGGACCTTGTGAACACAACTCGGGATAAAATAGCAATTAATACAACACAGAATTGCCTTAAACAATGTCTAGAAATGTAATCCAGTTTAGAAATAAAAGTTCACACAGTCAAGCCAAAAGTCTCGGCCTACAGACTCCAACATATATCTTTATCCGATCTCCTGGAGGCCAAACACAAGATCTATCCTAACCATAAGAAAAAGAAGCAGCAAACCAAGCTTCACTGAAACTGCGACCTTACTGGTCTGGTATTCAGGCCTGGGAACAGTTAGCCAGAATACTTCTGCTGACCTCAGCTTCTGGGATAGTACTTCCTGTTTAATCTTGAATCTTTCACATACACATGGAGATAAACACCCAAAGTTCTACATGCTAAGACTTATGCAAACACATTTTGTGCCAAAGAGCATAGGCCAATAACCTGCAGAGATCCACACCCACATAGAACTGCACAATAGACCACACGTATTTGGGAGTGTGGCATTTGCCTATCACTAAAAATTATCAAGCACCAGTCATTCCCAGAATAAGTCTGCTGGTCTCAGTGGATCAGTTACACTGCATTTATTCTTGCCTTAAGCAATACCTTCCATGCCAGTCATTCATACCAACTTGGGAGCTCACCCAGATCCTTCCCTCACCATTTTCCAGGTCCTCAAGCTCAATAACATTTAATTTACCAAGAGGAATTCCTCTGGCTCTTCTCTGCAATCCTAATTTCAACTTCATCCCTTCATCCTGAAGAGTTGCCAGAGGCATGGAGAGCCTACTCCACAGGGATCCCAAACTCTGTAGTCCACTGCAGCGCAACACTACACGACTGCAGATCTTTCAAAAGAAAGAAGAGACTCCATAAAACACCATCAGACATTTAATACTTCAAAATGGAAATTCATACATAAGTTGTAAACTCTTCAAAACCATGCACTCAGCTAATGCACAGATCTCCTCTGATCCTCAAAGGCTGAACAATAGGCACTTCACTGTTGCCTTGTGTATAAGCTCTGATCCACTATCTGATGAGTGGATGGGGCCCAAGAATACTAGTACTCCTGGCAAGAGCAACAGAACTTGTCTCCTAATTCCAGCACATGCACAGTAAGCAATACACCATTTAATTGACACCCTTAGTTATTTCAGAACAGGTACAAAAAAACTGGAGCTGAACAAGTAGCCCTCAAACTCACCCAGAATGCTAAATTAAAAGGTATTTTGTAGATTTTCAACTGCCATTGGAAAGACCCAACTAACAATCCAAATAATCTCAAAATAATAACAGCCCTTAATCTAACACATATCAGCAAATTCCTGTTTCGCCCTTTTCTAGCAAAAATAACAACACTTTAGATGCCAGTGCGTTAATAAGATCCTATTTCTGCTCCAAAGACTGAATAGAACCTTTGTTCTTCACAGCAAAGGATTAAGAAGGTTGCTATTTTGGTAATAAGATGTGGTAGAGGTACTTACTTTGCAGCTGGGATCCAGGCTGGATGACTGAGAAAGGAATAAACTCTGTTACCTCAGATGAACTTTATTCTCATAATCAGTATATCAGACTTGCTTAGTGTGATGCATATAATTAACAATAAAAGAGAGACTATTCATGAATAATTACAATTTGATACTGTTTAACCTCATTTACAAAATGTGCCCTATGTTGTACAGAAAAATATTAATGTAACTTTATAAGATGGCAACACGTACACACATATTACATAAGAAAAAATACTTACTTTCTAGGTAGATTATTGGTCAGTTGCTTCTTTTTTTTCCACTTTATTTCTGGGTATCTCACCTCTTTTAACAGTTCATCATAGAGCAAATCTGTCATAAAGTGCCACAAGAAAAAAAGAAGAGTCAGAAAAACAGCACATGGACAGAAACAAATGAGAGAACACTCTGAAAAGAAGATCAAATCATAGGACACAGATCCAAGTGCTGAGGCACCAAGATGATTGAGAAAACTGTTTGTGAGGCTGGAAAAGGAAGCAGTGACCTGTGAAAATGAAAGCAACATCATGAAAACATTAGTCATGTCAAAAATATGTTGTTTATAGTTATCATAACAACATTTTTATTAAACAAACTTGTTTAGTATATAAAGTTGTTGCAAGTAAAACATTTCCAAAGGACTAGGGTAGGTAAGGCAGTGTGGTTAGAAACTGGCACCGCTTTTAATTACACAGGGATTAACTTTTTGCATTTAGAAATGGAAATGCTTGGGGCTCACATCAGAGGAGGTCCAAATTTATAAATGAAAAGTATTATTGTAATAAAATCAAGGAGCATCTTCAAATACAGCAAACAAAAACAGAAGTGAAGGTAAACAGAGCCTCAATATCTCACTTGTATCCTGCCTATTGGCCGTTGACATGACAAAAGACCTTGGAAACATGACAAAAATGAAACAGTTTACTCTTATTTCCAGTCCAGCAGGGCAGTTGTATGTATAAATATATTTTTTAAGGACCACCATGATGAAAAGCATTCTGCCAGAAATGGGCAGAATGTCAGCAGGATTTTTATGCCGTTGGTCATAACTGATATCCTGTGGGAATGTTGTTTTACATCCGATGAAACTCTCTTATCTCTCCTTCTCTAAGAAACAGTAGGAATAGGACAATAAAAATCCACAGAGGTTCATATATCTCTGGCAATACAGGTGCCAGATATCCCAGGGAAACAATCTTACAGTTGAGTTTTGTCTGCATGACTCATCATATGCCTATTACCTCTTCAATATTTTTTGACACAATCACCAATTTCAACCATATCTGATAAAAGCAGACACCTCGAACATAATTATATTCCTAGCAGGAGGCAGGAAAATAATTGTATTGGTATATAGAATGACCTTAATACTGCTTCTAATAAGGAAAAGCTTCAGTGTAAACATACACTACTAAGCCTTCAGGGAATCCACTAGTACTGAACAGTTAGGGATTTCCTAGCCACTGGAAAAGCTCCAATTGGAGCTTGAGTCTTGTCAGAAAAGCAGACAGCCCAATATCATAGGAAATGAGACCTTATTCAAAAAGGGACTTTATTCATTCCGAGCTCAGAGAATCGCAGTTTTCAAATAAAGAGTGGAAAAGAAATTGTGCTTACAAGTTTACATTTGCAGGTAACACTTTAATAAAACTTAAAAGGATTTGGGCTTGATGCAGATGTGACAGATCAAAACTTTTGCTCTGTAATGTGAAGTGAGAATTTCAAACAGTCCCCTCTCTTGAGTTTACAGAACATGTTGATTCCCTTTCAGATCTTTTAGTAGGTTAACTAAACAAAATATCTATTTACAGCATAAAAAGGGATTGAGTTCTTCAAGGATTGCCATCTGAGTATCAGTGCAAAGTAGTGACAAGTTACAGGAGGATCTACATACTGAAGCTTTCCATGTTTATTCTCCCAGTATGAAAAATAATTGCAGATTATAAAATAACTCCCTCGTGGAATACTTGAAGAATTTGCAGCATATCATCATAGAAATGCTTTGAATCTCAAATGATAACTCTCTCTGCAGAGCCTTAAGGGCCCCAATCATGTAGCCTGACCCACACTGGTGCAACTCTCACAGATCTGTAAGACAGATACACTTACAGAAAAAAAAAAAAAAAAAAAAAAAAAAAAAAAAAAAAGGATCTTATCCGTGCAACACTGGTTTCTCAAGTCTTATTACAACATATTAGCATGTACCAGATTCTGCAGATTTTGCATACAGATCCCTAACATTTAGGTAACATTTTAGTCACCTAAAAGAAATTCTTTGATTTGGCCCCTAGAAGGAAAAGGTATTGTGGATGAACAGGAAATTCTGCATGTGGCAGTTTAATTTTTTAAAAAAAAGAAAATTTTGAAAATCAAATGCTACCATTTTAGTTTTGGGAACTCAGATGAAAATTAGCATCTTCTATGCTTTAGCTTTCTCTTTGATAGCTGACCAGCCCTAGCATATGCACAATTGACCCATGACTATGAATAACAAATGGACTGACATGACAACTCCTAGAGAAGATAAATATTCAGCTGGATGAAGGCTATGACATTTACATTTGGTTTCTAAAATACCATCTGAGTTCAGATGGATGGCATGTGTATATACATTTTTTCCCCACTTTTACAATACACAAGTCTTTTTACAATCACCTGAAATGCTCTCTCACTGTGCATAATATAGCTACAGAATCAGGCATTTCTGTGGCCTTCTATGTTTTAATTATATATTATCTCAGACTTGAAGATTTAGAAGTGTTAAAAAGACCCTCTGTGCTGAAATGAAAAGGTGCAGTCAACAGCAGTTGTTTCTACTGCGTATTTAGGAAGATTCTTCAAGTCTCACTATCCCCAATATGTAGGAAGAACAATGTCATATTAAGTCAAAAGTTAGACAATGTAGCTGTCATGTCACTCAATGTAGGTGAGATAGGGCCAGTGTTCCAGACACCAGCTAGAGCTTACACTACTTTAAGAGCAAGAAAATGGAAATTGGACATATAACAACTAAAGACTTTATGACCTTTCAGAGATGCTGCAGAGGGAATGCAGTTGTGTTCAAAAGGTCACAGAGTTGACAGATGGACAGATCAAGGCACTGGGTGCTCCCCTCTCTATCTACCAAGTGCACTTGCAGTAGGGTGAGAGACTGGCAGGAGGCATTCTAAATCCTTCCCTTAAACAGTCATAGTATAATCAGCAGGTGTTGAGAGTGCCAGACTTGCTGAAAATGAAGACAAGGTTGTCTGAACTTGAGCAACTAGACTTAGAAAGAATTTTTGGAAACCAGAGCCTGCAGGAAAATAAGGGTTAGAGTGAAGCTGTCCTAGCTTTCAGGCCTCACACAGAGGCAGTTCTTTTGACTGTAGGACTCCTTTTTCCCTCACTTCCCCTAGCCCTTTGCAGGGAGGTGGGACCAGAGGGAGGCATTTTCAGCCTTCAGAGGACCTTTATACTGTATTAAAAATACAGTTTCTTTAATGTTTCCTTTTTCAAAAGTAGTAATATAAACTAACTGAGTGTGCTCTTAGGAGAGCTGTTGGCAAGGGTATGGGATAATCCTTTGCCAAACCTCATCTTTGGCATGAAGAAATAAACAGACTGTGGTTCTGCATAAAGACAAAACTTTTGGAAAGCCTTTAGAATATTTCTCATAATGAAACAGTGGGGGGGTAGTTTTCTTGAAATTCAGAATACTCTCCAAACGACAAATTCAACCTTTAAATGTTTTGGCCTCTTCAATTAAGAACTGAGTTCCTTCATTAAAAATAGATAAATAAATAAAATTGAAATAATTCGATGATACATGATGGATATGCTCTGATTTTAAACAATCCTCAGAAAGGCTATTTCCATACCATTTCCCTTGTCTATAGCAAAATGTTGTGTCAGATGATAGGAATTAAATTATTCTCATCAGCCTATATTAATGAAAAGAACACTGAGATTGAAAGGTCACGTGTTCTGCCTAAGGCCACAAAGGAACCATTGCCCAGAACAGCACTGCCAGATTAACTTGCTCTAGACTCTGGCTCTGTGCTTCTTGATCATGTTCCCACTCATGACATCTGAACAAGAATACTGTAAAAAATATAGGGGAAAAAAGGCGCAGCCTTGGATTTTATTTCAAGGTGCTCTCAACCAGTCCCCCATAGTAAACTGAAAGGCAGTGAAAATTATACAGAGAATTTAGAAGAAAAGCAGTCAGAGTTTTTGAGAAATATTTCAGCAAAAGGGTCCTGACACTGAAATTTCTCAATAACATCACACTTTAGAGAAAAATGGAGAAGTCAGCTAAGAGCCAAGAAGCCTAATACCATTATATTATTTTGGTTCACTAAGTGAAGCACAACTGGTGTTTTAAAGAGTAGATAAACCTCCCATATTTAACAAATGAAGTTTATCACACATAGATCTGAAACACACTTAGATGAAGTTTATGTATCCAAAAAGCTACTATGCTTTGCCAATACACACAGGATCATGTTGGACAGCCCAGTGTATCATGAGTGTTGTTAAAAGAAACTGAATACTTTAAGAACATTTTAATAGTGCTCCTTTTTGATTTTGGGTGGAAAGGGAGACTGTCTTTTCCTTTTCAGGATTATTTTTTTCTAAGTACATTTCTAAATCCCACTTAGTTTTGTTTAATTCCAGCCTTCTAAACCCTTTGTGTGTTTCTGTCTCTCTCAAGTCTATTTAAGCACTATTATATCTATCCTTCCAGCAAGGATGTTGCTGTATCGTTTCTTTCTGTTCTTTCAGAAACCAAGCCTCTTTGCCCAGCTTGGTGAATTTCTCCTGTGTACACCCAAGTCCACTGCTGCAGGCTACATAAAGATTTCAGAATTAATAACTTAAACATTAACTCACAAAGTTCTCTGCTTACTCCAGCAGATACATCTGTACAAGATTAATTCATGCCAAATCTGCAGCTTTTCTCCGTAATAATGATAATAACAAAAAATGTTTAAATATAAACACCGAAATTCTGACATCACCATGGGACTGTTCAAGCTGGAGCCAGGAACCTGCCCCAGTCTGGACCTTGACATTAGTCAGTCAATTTGAGTAAAAGGACATACCTCATCCACACAGCCCTCCAGTACAGCTACATAGTTGACGTGTTTTCAAGCACCTCACTGAAAGAAGCAGTGGTTAAGCCCAAAGCTTCAAGAATTTCACTAAAGAATGTACCAATATCTGGTTATGCAAAGGCCTTTGGTTAAAGAATACATAAACTTCAAATACCACTGGGGCTTGTGGGTTGAATTTTTTGGGGTTTTGAGTTTAGGAATTTAAGTCGCATCTTACTGTGAGAAAAGAGAAAGCAAAAACAACTGAGAAATGGTAATAGTCCACTAAAAACTCAGAGCCATATGCTGTCATGCCACAATAATAAATAAGAGGCTTGTGTTGGACAGAAAGACAGGCTGTGACCTCCTTTCCATTAATTATCACAAAGCCATTTTTACACTTTCCTATCTTCACACTTAGTACTCTGTCCCACTATAGCTCTCCCTCATTATCTAGGCTCCAGGTTGATAACTGAACAGTTCAAGTTCTCATGTATGTGTTTCAAGTGTTTCTCATCAGAGTTAGGTACTTAAGTACAAGAGGATGAGAGCCTTTTCTTAAAAAAAAAAAAAAAATATTTTCCTCACAAGTCAATGCATTGTCTGACTGCATGATGCTACTATACAGAATAGGGCAAGATAAGGTCCTTTAGGCTTAAGCTGCATATGGTAACATTTTAGGCTGTAAATGATTCAGACGCATTGCAGGAAAAGCATTTCCTGCAAATATCACTATAAAAAGGTGATTCTATAAAAGGCATTAACAGAACAGCAGAGTGAAAACGGTTGACCTACTGGGAGGAGTAAGATAAAGATGGCCTGAAGCCAAGAGCACAAGACAGCTGTGTAGCACATTAGGAAGCAGGACATTGAGCACAAAGCTAGGTTTATACAATAAAGCCAGTGCAGGGTTTCAATTGCAAAGAACTTCTGCTGCATAGGTGAGAAAACTAAACGCAGTGTTGTCACCTGAGTAAACACTAGCTGATGGAGAAGAATATCAAGGCCTAATCTAATACCTAGTAAAGTTAATGAACAGGCTATACTGACCAAACTCCACTTGAAGACTGGACCCTACAGTGAAATCTGAGCCCAATGGAGTCAAGCAAATAAATTCATTTCTTATAAACAGAAGTGCTATTGTTGTTTAATGGACATGCAAATATGCTGGGGATTTGTCTTTCTCAAATGCCCGTTAGGGACAGCTTCATGGTCTGTCATGAACATACACTGAAATACACAAACACAGACATTCATTACATAAGCATCTTTAAGGTAATGTGCATGCAGGTTTAGCTCTGAAGGGTGCAGCTTGTGTTTTCTCCACTGACCTAATTCTCATCCATCTATACTTAATATAGCCCACCACAGCAATTCAGTAGTTGCTAAATGCGCAGATAAATTTTGGCTTTTACTAAATTGCTTCAGAAGGTAAATTCACAATTTTTCATAAGGAAATGAGGTTTCATTTATGTAAACTTATTTTCTTTTAAATAACTTCGTCTTTTTTCTTTGTTGTTGTTTTTAAAGAAAAAAAAAAACCAGCAGCCGTTTTTTGGATGAGCTACATTGTTTATTATTTTCCTAAAATGTCCAAACGATGAAACTCATTTAACCCGTTGAGGAGTGACACAGAAATGACATGTTGTGCATCATACATCAAATAAATGGTTACTCCTGCTGCTCTTTAGACATCTGGGGCTTAATTTGCAATTATTTGCATTTTTAGAGCAAAGCTATACAATAGAAATGGGAACACATCTCCTATGTTGATTCAGAATTAATTTTCAAAGGGTGATATGCACCATAAATCCTATTGCATGATTACTATAAACATGCAGACAAAAGAATGAGGAACAGCGTTGTCTGCTAATGGATGTTCGGTTATGAATTTCAATTGTTATAACATGTGATTAATTTACATGTTCAAATTAAGTCTCCATTTAGGCATGTTTAATTATGAGGTATTCAAAAGCATGGATGGGTATGTTTGATCATAAGGAGCTTTTAGGAGAAAGCTTGGCACTTGCTGTTTGTTTGCCCTGGTTTAAAATGTTCTCATTACATCGTGAAATGAAAAAGTTAGAGAAAGGAATGTATCTGCTCCAAGCTAACAATGCACACAAGTCAAGAACTCTCCTCTTTTTCATATTTCCCATAAAGACGTGCATCAGAGGTATCTTTTTGGCAAGTAACTGACAGAGGGAATCCATGAAAACAATAGTGCCTTTGGAAAGACCAGTAGTACACATACTGTGGATGCCATCATTTAATCCCTCTTTAGAGCTCCAGCATTTCTAAAATCTTCAAACACCCCTACATTTTAGTGGGACTTCCGTTTCATGCCACTGTGCCGTAGATGAACAGCTCCAGCAACTATACTACAATTTTCTTTGTAAAATGCAGGGGTCCAGCTGCAAAGGAGGGTTTAGGGCTGTGAAAATAACTAGTTTTTCAGTTCATCTGCCAAGCCAAACATTTGAAAAAGAATGTTGGTTCAAACTGAACCAAATTCACAATTTTTCCAGGTTTCCACACCAAAATCAATACCATCTCCACCCAGACCACTATATTTCCTTCAATGTGAAATGTTCCATGTGTCTCAAGAGGAAACATTTTTGGAAAATGTAAACATTTGGCAAATTCAAACATAAAAAGCAAGAAAATTCAGGGGAACTTGTACAAAACTGTTGCAAAATGATTGTTCTCTATGACATAATATACAATTTATTCCTATGTTTTACTGAGAAAGTGTATTCCATGCCATGTAAAATGTAATAGGGTTTACTCCACCTTCCCAAGTGACTACCATTAATACAAGATAGGAGAGTCACTCTCACTCTATTCTCATTGACTCTCAACTATTACTGGCATACTTTGCATGACTTATTGGACCTGTCCCATTCTGTAGTGATCTAAGAATAATTGCTAATGCATTCACCTAAGGAGGATTTCAGACTGCTGTCCTGATCAGACAGGGCACTGGCTTGAATTCTGACCCAACTTTGCTTAAGTGACTAGGTACTGGGGGGTTTTGAGGAGCTCAAACTGATTCACTTTGCGTATTTAAGTGCTTAAGGGGCCACCATCAAGCCTAAGAACATCTTTAAAGCCTGGCACACTCACATAGCAGAGAAGGTATGAAACTATTCCTTGGAAGTGAAAAACTGTGAAGAACAACTGAGAGCACACTGTGGTAGTCTTCATGCCGCTAATTGCTCATGTACTGTTCTGAGAGACAGGATAGCAGGATCTAGATCTTTGGAGCAGAGGACATAATTAAACCTTAGTCTCCACCACTGCAAATTAACAACTTAATCATCAAGAGAGGAGGTAGAAGAGAAACACACCCCTGCTGAGTTTTGCCTCCTCCCTATCACCAGCAGTATTCTTCTTACATGAAATTTTCTGGTAATAAGGATTGAGTTGTGCCAAATAATTTGCTTAATGCCAGAAATGACTTTTTTTTTTGACACTGCCTATTTTTCTCTCACTGTCCTAGGCACTACAAAATGAGTAGTTCTTTGAGACAGAAAACTTCTTCAAACAGCAATAACCTACCATCTAGGTGCAAGTTATTAGATACTATCACAAATATACTCACAGCAGTATGCACGCTTAAAAAAGCTTATATGTGTGAAGCTTCAGTGGACCTCAGCTCAGGAGACCGCCTGTCTGACTAACAGAAGAGTCTTGGAGAAAATCTCACAGCAGCCTTCAGGCCATTCCTCTTCACTTCCATGGTATATGCTTTTTTCTGCACATTGCCACTTAGATGCACAAAGTTGCTGCAGGACTAGCCATAATATAGTTTCAAGTGTCTGAATTCATAAAGCTTTGTGAAGAAACTGCCTTTTCATTTTGTAAGTACCGTACATCTACAGAGGTGCCATAATGACAGTAAGAGCAGTAGGAAAATATATTGTAGATCTATTTATCAGAAGCAATGATTTCTAATGTGACATAGAAGCACTATGTAACACTGTCAGGTAATATCAGTCACTCACACATGCTGAGCAACTGGATGAATCAAGGCAGTCCCTGCCCCCAGATATACACATCCTAATTTAATCAGTGTAGATATATTTCTAAATACATTTTAAAAGAAAAAAAAAGAATATAAAATTAACCTAGAGAAAAAGTAGTGGAGATGAGAAAGAAAAAAATGAAGAAAAAAAAGAAAAAGTGACAATGGTATTATTTTTTGCTTGAAATTACTAAGTGCAACTACATTGATTTTCAAATTGCTTAGAATTAGAACTGTATTTAAAGTGTTACTGAAGACACTTCAATTTCTTTTGTTCTCTTTTTTGTCCAAGATCAACTGATAACGTCCTGCACTTGCCACTATAGTTGGAGCCTTCATAACATCTATTGCTTTGAGCCAAATAGTTACTTGTAGAAGCTTTTCAGATTTATTACTAAACAGTAACTATGTGGAAAAAAAATCCTATGGCTTTGAAAGAAGACCTGGCATACAGATAACATTTATGACTGAATAAATTCAACTCTTATTTTTCAAATTGCTTTCTTTCTTCTGTCATATTTTTGTGAATTTCAGTGAACCATTCTCTTCACTTTAAGCATTCAAGATTTACTGATCAGCTTCTTGAGGATGAATTTGGATTTCCAAATTGTTCAAGTGCAACTGGTACTCTCACCTCTGCTTTGCCTAGTGCAAGAAATCAGCTACAGCCAGGGCCAGAGCCTACAGCTGCCAATACAAGACTTCAGCCATTGACCAGATTCACAGATTCACTCACTGAACTACACTCAGAACATACCAGGTAAAGACAGACAAGATATCAGGGTTATAAGCAGGAGTAATCAGGTTCTTTACAATACCAAGATATAATACTTCTTGTTCAGGGCCTCTACCTTGCACATAATTATGATGGCAGGGCTTTGGTAGAAGCTTTTAAATATTACCAAAGAAAAAGGGTAGTTTACGTAAGTTCAGCACAACTGTTCATCCATTCCATTTGGATTTTTAACTGTTGTATTGCTCTTGTTCCACTTGGAGATCATCAGAAAATCGCAATACTATGGACATTTTCTAACATTTTACATATTTTTGTGTCAGAACTGAGATGGGTCACGTGACATACAGCTGTGTTAACATATTTAGGGTTTGGATACTTACAAGCTCATGCTTTCTGGAGTATTATTTTTCTCCTTGTTTACATTTGAGAATTACTGGATGTTTGGGGTTTTTTTAACCACAAGGTTAGTATTTATGGGAAAAAACGAAGCAATAAATAGGTACAGTGTCTCAACTTCATTTTTCATGTCCTGCCTGCCAGCAAAAGGATTAGGGAGATAAAGCTAGTTTTCTTCTGTGAAACTGCAACTAGTCCAGTCACAAGATCACAAACCCTCCCTACCATGTTAGCTATACTTTGACCACACAAGTTTACAGATTATGGGAGTTACAAAAGCACATGGCAAAGATCTCTCTGCAGCTTCACTTACATAGCAGCAGGAGGAGCTTCCAAGGGACCTCTCCATCCCTGCAGTGCTGAAAAACTTCCAGTGAAATCTTCCTGGATACCAATGATCTTGTTCAACACAGAAAAAAACTCTATTCTTGGCCAGCTGTAACTAGCACAAGTCTGTACAGCAGATCACAGGCACACTTTATCACTTAGTCACACAGACAGATGAATAGATCCCATTATTCTTTAGGAAGGTGCATGGCAGCAATAATAAATAAATTAAGTGCACAGTATCTTATTTGAGGTTCTTTTATTCCTTCTTAGCTCTAAAGCTTTTTTAAAACGCCAACAGCGTCAGTGGTAGTTGTGGTTTAATCTGGCGGCAGCTCAGCACCATACAGCCATTCACTCACTTTCCTCCAAAGGGATAGGGGAAGCAATCAGAAAAAGGTAAAACTCATTCATGGGTAGAGATAAAGACAGTTTAATAGGACAGAAAAGGAAGAGAAAACAATAATAGTAATCACCATCATCATAAAAGAATATACAAAATTTATGATGCATAATGCAATTGCTCACCACCTGCTGACTGATGCCAAGCCAGTCCTTGAGCAGTACCCCACCCTACTCTAGCCAACTCAGCATGATGCTATATGACATGGGATACTCCTTTGGCCAGTTTGGTTAACTGGTTCTGCCCCCTCCCAGCTCCTTGTTCACCCCACTCTCAGCCTCCTCACTGGCAGGGCAGTGTGAGAAGCTGAAACATCCTTGGCTGGGTGAAAGCACTGCTAAGCTAAACATTGGCATGTTATCAACATTATTTTTATCCTAAATCCAAAACAGCACCATACCAGAGAATTAACTCTATCCAAGCTGAAACCAGGACAGTGATGGAATATGAGGCTTGATACTGTATGTAAACCAGTAAAGTTCATTTTATTGTTTAGTGGTTCGTTGTTTTTTTCCTAAAATAAAATTGAGCAGTAAGTTACTCCAAGGGAATCCTGAGATTACCCCAAAACTTAGAAGTGCTTAGGATTTTGCAGTACCCAGCCAGGACAAATTTTCAATATCCTCTGAGGTAGAATTGTTTCTTCTATAAACCCATTTGATTTCACACACAGAACGCTTTTATGCACTACAGATCCTCAATATTGCTTGGGTTTTGCTCACAAATATAAAATAAAATCTGTATTTTTCCCACATGCCATTTTGTTCATCATTTTGTTTCCCATCTCCTAGACAGTACTGTCTGCCTGCACAAAGCCCTGTAAAGAAGTGGATCTTGACCAGCTGGAACCAACAGAAATGGTTTTGGTGTCTTTTTTCATTTGCAATGGTGCCAATGCAAAGGTCAGTCTAGTTTTCCTTTCAGGTTCAGTGATAACTGATGACTTTGCTGAGAATAAGCAGGCCCATGCATTCACAAAATATCCATCAGGTTCAGAACTTAGCCATCAGGAATTATCTTAGCACGAAAATGTGTGTATGAACTCCTGTAGTTTTTTCTACATAGTCTGTCTCCTTCTACTCCTGGTCAAATCTCTATTTTGATTAAAATGTGTTTTGCTGCTGTTGTTGCTTATTAAAAAAAAGAATCCTATACTATCCAAGCTCTAAAACCTCAAGACCATTTACTACTGGCTTGTATTGTTAAGCTGCACTTCTCGCCTCAAATATTGAGAAGTGATGACAAGGGAAAAAAAAAAAAAAAAAAGGAAAAAAAAAGAAAAAAAAAAAGAAAAAAAAAGAAAAAACTTTCAATACAAATTTTCTGATTATTTACCTAGAAGTATATCCCTTATTACTACTACAAAAACCATCTATAATCAATCAATCAGGTTCTGATGGTCCTGTACTGGCAGAATTCCCATTACACACTCAGCCATCCAGTTACATTGACTTTGTTTCTGCTTTCCATTTCTGCCTCTGATTGTTGTCAGATAAAGATCCAGATGCCTTTTCTGAACTTTCACAGACAAGAAAACAACACCTTCTCCTAATACCAGGGCTCTAATTAATGACAGGAAAAGAGCCAGGAGCTGCCACAGAAACTGGAGTCATCGGCTGGAACAAGAAGCCAAGAGTAGCATGGACAAAAAGAGCATGATGAACTCAGAAGAGGGCCAAATGAGTTGTAGAATTATCCAGAATAACTACCATCTGTTCAGAAAGAATAAACACGTGACAGTAAAGACTGATGGGAGACACATGAAATATTTTCTTCTGTGATAGTCCTTCCTACCACTGAACAGGGAGAGTGAAACTGTGTGACTGCAGATGGACAACAAGACCACAGATGGGAAGCAACAAAGGAAGAAGCTGTAAGCAGAAGAGGTATGTCCAAAAGGAAGCTTTTTATTTCAGAAAAAGGTAATTCTCAGAAAGCATTTGAAAACCTTGCAGCATGCTGAAATGATTTAACCCATCCCAGGAATGTTTAATGGTCTACATAAAACAGTGGACTTTGTGAGGCTGTAACAGTTCATACACTATTTGTCTTAGCCACTTTGAATGCAGAAAATCACGGAAAGTAGTCTGTAGGATGCAGGTGCCAGAAATATACCCTCTGGATGCCAAGTGCCAAAACAAGTGACAGCATAAGTGTCCAAACTCATCCTTTTCTATCCTACATTAAATCCATATCCAGTATTCTTTTCTATTCTACCCTCTAGCCAACTGGAAGTCAACTCAGTGTCAACAGAGGTGAAAAAGTTTGGAACAACCACCTATCACTAGATTGCAAGGATAGCCATGGCTTATGTGGTCTGTGTACGATTTGGTTTACTTTCAGGAATATGTCTACTGGAGTCAGCCAACAATTAGGGTTTTGCAAGCCATTATCTTTACTGAAGATTAAAGTGTTTACAGTGCAGTCAAGTCTGACAATCAATATTCTCCTCTGTGATTTACCTTCATGGAATTGCATAATTCTCACCTGGATTCACCATCTCCTAGAAAGCAAGTATTGCTGTTTCACTGTGAAGGCATGGCAATTAATGTATCATCCACGCTGTGAGAAGACAAGCCAGAAATCACTATCTCCTATTAACAGAGAGTCTACACTGGTTCATATGCCAAGTACTGAGCATTTCCATTGCATTAAATGAATCAAACACTCACAAGTCACAACAGCTGCAGAGGAATTCAGCCAACACACAAGTAAACATGCAATTGGCATTGCCTCAGTCTATCAGCTATACTTCAGCTTCCTGCCTTCGTACCTATAGTCTGCGCCTCTAGGAGGCACTATAGAACTACAGTCCAGGGCACCTAAGATGTTTAGAAAAGCAGCCACGGCCATAAATCCTCTTTTCACATGTTGTTGTTCATCTGCTCTCCATGCGGAGATGATTTATTTCTGTGGTAAAGAGCTACTCAAAGAAAAGCCTCAAAACATCCTAACAAGGATAAGTGTCACATATGTGTTATGTCAGCCACTACCCATTAGAAGGCCTATTTCCTAGAACTGACTTAGATGCAAGTATTTTCTGTAAAACAAAGTGCCGAAACCCCTCTGATATTATGAAGGTCATTGTTAACCAGGAAATGCAACTTCCACAGATCTTTTTGGTTAGTCTAATTTTCAGAACATTATTCCTGAAACATGTCAAATCATGTCAGGATACATCATGCAATACATGTGGTACACATATCATGTCATATGCATCCTCCATCTCAGTACTCTGGGCCAAGCTTTTCTGTACAGTCTTGATTCTTCATGACATTCCGCCACTATAGCCATTAAAAAGGATTCCCATGGACAGGAGTTCTCTTCCAATAGTGAATCAGCAGTGCTTATTAAGATACCCGAATCCCCTGATCTAACTGGAGGGATTCTGCAGAAGGGCACTGTAAGACCTCTTCCCTTCAGATAGTATGGGTGGTAAAGCTCCATCTTTCTTCAGTTGAACTCATCTGGTGCAGAACTGGAGTAACACAGCAGTGAGTCAAGCTCACTCTGCTTGCCCACGGAGCATTTAATTGTGTTCTTTCTGTTTGTGGTTCATGCACATAATCGAAAAGGTCGTTTTACACTGAAAGCAGTTGTTTTGCTTTTTCTAATGGAAAAACAATTCCCCATCAAACAATCCATAACAATTAAAAAAAAAAAAAAAAAAACCAAGAAACCCCACCCACATCTAAGAACCAGCTAGCAAGAGTATCCCATTGCACAACATCTCCCCACTTCATAGAGGCCAACAGTTCCCAACTTCCTCTAGGTATCTGTTCGAGACTGGACTATAAAACATGCCCTGGAGGTGAACAACTCCAAAAGTTCTTGGTCCTTTGCTTGATCCAAGCAATTACTGTGACTCATACTTCTTATCTTATTTCATGAGTGAATTTAGTTTAAGGTCAATATGACAATTAGCTTGTCTTGCTTGGACAGTAGATGATACACAGAAAACAGATGTTAACAGGTGTCCATATACTACTCCCATCTGCCACTGTACTTACATGTTTACAACATGTTACTGTGCTGAAAATTGAACTGTGGCCTAATTAGATTGTTTTTTAAAAGTTCCTTATCAAAATCATTCCACTGGAACTTTTCTTTTATTGAAACTGTTGACAACCAATACTAAATTATGGTCAAATATGCAAAAAAAATATATATGCTTCAATTGAAAAATAAAAACTTCTTCAACTGAAAAAAGTAAAACATTCTTTCTCAGTATCTTTTAGCAGATTTTTTTTATGGTTTCATTCTGATTTTTCTTCTTCTTCTAATGTTTTTAACCCAAAGTTAGTCCACAGTCTTTCAAAAGAGAAAAGACATTATTGTGTCTTTTATCTCTATTATTATGTGGAGAAGCTGAGAGAGCTGGGGCTCTTCAGCGTGGAGAAGAGAAGGCTCCAAGGATACCTTATATTGGCCTTCCAGTACCTGAAGGGGGCCTATAGGAAAGCTGGGGAGGGACTTTCTCACAAGGGCAGGTAGTGACAGGATGAGAGGAAATGGTTTTAAACTGGAAGAGGGTAGATTTAGACTAGATATTAGGAAGAAACTTTTTATTGTGAGGGTGGTGAGACACTGGAACAGGTTGCCCAGGATCTTCGTAAATGCCCCCTCCCTGGAAACATTCAAAGCCAGGCTGGATGGGACTTTGTGCAACCTGGTCTAGAGGGAGGTCCTCCTACAGCAGGAGGGTTGGAACTAGATGACCTTAAAGGTTCCTTCCAACCCAAACCATTCTATGATTCTATGATTATCTGGAGGTGAAATAGGAAAAAAAAAAGAAAAAAAAGTCCAATTTCTAATCCACTCAGGAGAAAAATTTCAATATGTTTTCACTTCTTTCCCCCAGGCTTTCTATTTTTGACACTAATAGAGCTGAGATACAGTACTAGCAGTCAGTCTTAAATCTGTTCGGTGTAAAACTTTGAGTCTTCATCAAAACACAGTCAAACTCAGCACTATACTTCCTGTGAAGGAGCTCACAGGAGACAGAGTCCACAGCAAAGTCCAAACACAAGATGGAGATGACTCTGTACCAGAGGGTTGAGTTACTGCTTGTCCACACAGAATTCTGCAGCCCATTCATTGCATGTCAGTCTCCCTTTCCTCCATCAGCGGAATGCTTTGCAGTAACACAAATCAAGCTCCTGAACAGCATTGCAAATAAAAAATGAAGACAGTTTAAGGCATAAAATTTGGGTTATGATTTGCGATATTCATTAAGAGGACAGCCAATTCTGGCAAAGAAAAAAGTGCCCTGAGCTACGATAATGAATATGGGGTTTGTTAAAGCAACAAGACTGATGATCTAATCCATAACGATGTGACAGTGGCTGCTTTTATAAGATACCTTGTTTTGATTTTCATATCAATAATTATATTATGTGCCTCAAAACATCTGTCTGACTGGCTGACTTGATGCATGTTAAAACCATCCTGTCTGTGGATATGCATTGGAATAGGAGCTATTACAGAATCATATAACAGATGTGGGAGCAGTAATGATTCTTCAAAATTCTGTCCTCTGCCAGGGACAGACAGCACTCACTGTGGTCCCTTCTGCCCTTAGAAGTTATGGCTTGAATATGTGAACTGAGCCTCCCAATGTCCTATCAGGAAAACTCCTCTTTGTGCTTTTCTTCCAAGGCAGAGTCAACGCCTGAGTTAGCACTCAGAGTATTCTCTTATTGAACATGACAGGACGCTGTCACCTTGTCACCCAATGCAAAGTAGAGAATGAATTTCTGCTCCAAATTATCCAGCCAATTCCTGGCTAGTGTGGACATGCTGGGTTTTAATTTTCAAATAAAATGCACTCATCTTTTGGTTCTAGAGTTGTCTCGGGTTCACAACTAAATCCCTACTTCTGGCATCAGTGGTACCAAGTACTTGGAGCAAAATGCAAAGCAACAAATTAGCTCTAAAGAAAAAAAATAATAATTGTTTTTTTCTGCGAAGACTTCTCTGTATACTTCATTAAGTTCGTGGGCCAAAACACAAGTATGTTTTAATATAAATTAATACTGACTGCCAGTTCCAAACTTAACTATTTTTTCTGAGATCTGTTTTTTAGAGTAATTTTACAATATGAGACCCGAAGAGTTGGTATTTTCAGAGAGGAGAGGACAGGAGAAAAGAGTTCAAATGTCTCTTGGACACTGACAGGCATGGGGCATCAACAACCTCCCTAGGAAGCCTCTGATAGCTTCTGACCACTGTGATAAAAGAAATTTTTCTTATTATCCAGTCCAAACCTCCACTGTGGAACCTTGTGCTGTTCTCACATGTCCTATCACTGGCTACGAGGGAGAAGAACCAGCACCTCCCTTTACGCTTCCCCTCCTCAGGGAGTTGTAAAGAGAAGATTGTAGCTCACAGTTTAAGAAAATGGTTTATAACCATCCAAGTCAATATACTTTTCACTTTTTTTTTTTTTTTTTTAATGGACACATGGCTTTCTCCAAATTCACAAGCTTCTATGACAGTCTCTCTGATCCAAAGCTCTACTACACTTCCAGTGTATTCTCCACTGTTCATTCCACACCTCTTCCTGTGCCATAAGGCCAAATTATACAAGTGAATATATTGTTTTTTATGACATGGACATAGTTGAGAAATGTTAACAACAAAACCCAAAACCACATTGTTTGTCTTGCTTCAAATTCTCTTAGAAACTTTAAATGCAGAGTAAGTTTTTCAAAAGCCTCATTAAGATGTAAGCATCTCCCAAACAAATTAATAAATACTTAGTAAAGCAAAACAAAAGAAATACATGATTTTGCACAGGAAACTGTGGATGTCATGACTTTACACCAATCATTTCATTTTTTATTTTATCTTTAAACTTGGAAGAACCTAGTTGATCAGGTGGACATAATAAAAGTTTTCACTTCAACTCCTTAACATCAGAAAATTGCCAGTTGTTATGGACATGCTCTTTAGAGCATGTTTCACTAGACTTTAATGTTCAAAGGAAGGTCCCGAACCAAGAAACATTAAAAGCAAAAAATCCTAATCCATCATCCTCCTGTGAAACTGCAGAGGACAAAAGGACATATTATCTTGTCAATATTTGCAGGGCTATATGTGCCCACCTGACTTAGTTGTGCAAATCGCTGATACAAATTCACAACTACTAGCAGACAACTGCATGATAAGAAGTGTTTGCACACGTACCTATATATACATCTACTCAAAGAAAATCAGTCTAGCAAATCTACCAGGTGTTTGGTTATGCATCTTGACAGAAAAAAATAAAGTGGCATATACAATTTATAAGTGAACCTTGGCATCTTCAGAGGCACAATGCTGCTGAATTGAGCACTTGTGCTGCCTTCTGTAGCTCACTTATTACTATGTTTTTAAATGTTGGTTTCTTTAAAAGGTAGTTTAACTTTCTGAAAGGACTTTCCATTTCATTCCAGCCCATATTCAGTGAGGAGCCACACTGAAATCTGCTTGATGTATACTTGCAAGTTCATGTTTCTGTACTGAAACCAACAAGTACCTCCAGAGAAAATCTGATCCTGCTTGCCTGCTTGCTGTATGCAGACAGCTTACTTGGGGACAGTGAAACCACTAATACATCAGAGAAAGAAGTTCCCATCTGAGAGGGATTAGTAGGAATCACAGAGAAAAAAAAGTTTACAAAATCCACTCCTAATGCGCAAAATACTGTAGGAAAATGTCATCAAGACCGTTTAGATTAGCACCCAAAGAATCCTGACACACACTAATTCAATTTCAGATTACCAGATTCCGTTAGCATTTATACAAGTCGAGACAGAAGAAAATAAAAGTTATCTCTGATCTTAAATATAGGTGACTTCTGTGTGGACAGTTGTTCTTCACACAATCTATATTAGCAATGTGAAATAAACTTCAGGTTGCCTCTATATCTCCTCAACAATTCATGTGAATTCTTACTGTCATAGATACTGCCTCCTCCCTTCACATTTCATATTACACAAGTAAATAGGGTAAGTAGTAGCTGCCTACAGGCAGTATACCTTCCAGGATGCAGAAGGACTGCCACAGGACTGTAGTGACATATTTAATTTTAACAGCTAAGTTGCCGTATCATTCTGTGATGATCAATATTATTTCACTATTGGATTCTGCAGTTCTGACTGGTCACTGTCAAATAGTGTTGTTCCACTAACAATACTGCTCTTATTTTGAAGAGAAAACATTTATCATTCTTCCAGGATGAAGGTCATAAGGATTTGGGTTTTCTTGTTGTTGCTTTCCGACCTTTTCCACACAAACAAATATGACCCATGACGTAAACACAATAAATCAATATTAAGTAATAAAGATTATTTTCCTTATTAATTCTTCCCTGTGATATTCTCCACTTCACTGCATTAGGGCAATTTTGTTGTTTTTCCAGTTCCAAAGCAGAACAATAATGACAGTAGCATCCAAAATTTTATTGTAATTGCCTAAATTGTATAACACCTTACTAGGATGTCAGGAAAACAGCCAAAGAATTTCTCATTATAAAACTGGGCATATCATCTGATATATCAAGTTTGAGCACATTTTCAGACTATCCAGAGTTTGCAAACTTTCCAATTATAGTTTAGACAAAAGCCTTTAACGGACCATCTGGTTCTAATGACTCAAACCTAGAATATTTTATGTCCTTTTCACTATACTACATCAAATGACTGCTTAAAACATCAGCACTGCAAAAATAATTCTTAGCAAATGTGTTTATTTTTTATAAAACTGTACTGCATATACTATATGTTACAGTCAGCAGAATCCTTAGTTCAGTTACTTTTGCATGCTCCTTGGGCCACATCCCACTGAGGCAAAGGAAGTCTTTCTGTTGACATTAATGGGCTTTAAATGAGGCTCCTACTGTATCACCAGATCCTTACTCATCCTAAAACATGTATGAAGTTTCAATACTTCTCCCAAGAGAAAAAGTTCAAATTATGCTTACAGTAGCCTTTCCTAAATTAAGTCTTCCATGCACACTTGGTATCCCAACTAAAATTCAGTGAAATCAAAATATTAAGAGGTTTTACAGTTAAAAGGTATTGTATAGTCTACTATCAATATGCACTGTAGCTAACTATAAATAAACTCTCTGGGAGCAAATTTCACAAGTTTATGTAATACTTCACCTTCCAGCAGCTGTATATAAGCTATAGAGTTTTGAAAATCCCACACCAAATGTAGCTCATTACCTCTGAAATCAGTCACAACAGGTTACAATTCATTACGTTTCACCACCATTCTTAGAAGCTTGTCCTGGAAGTGGAAACACAGATGAACACTTAGGAAAATGTATACATAGAAAGTCCATTCTTAATAATAGAAGTGCCAAGCAGTTTTATTTCCAAGGAGATCAAACCAATCTGGAGGTCAATACAACCAAGAAGGTCAGCAAATTAATGCCTCAAAAAATTAACATTTTCCGTCTTTGGTCTCTTCTCATTGGTGACAGGTGACATGGCCTCAAGTTGCACCAGGGGAGGTTTAGGTTGGATATCAATAAAAACGTCTTTACAGAAAGGGTTGTTAAGCACTGGAATAGGCTCCCCGGGGAGGTGGTTAAGTCACCATCTCTGAATGTGTTTAAAGACCATCTGGATGCGGTGCTCAGGGTCATGATTTAGCAGTGGGTTGTTAGAGTTAGGGTAGTATAGTTAGTTTGAGGTTGGACTTCATGATCCTGAAGGTCTTTTCCAACCTGAGCAATCCTATGATACTGTGTGCCAGCTAAGGTCATCCAGAGTAAATATGATTTCTTACTTACGAACTTGCTTACGAGTTTATAGCTTACTGTAGCAAATAGCCATCATTGTTTTCTTTACATTTTGTTTTTCTTTCTAGTTTCTATCATTATCGTCGTCATTGCGAAGTTGAAATACAGTCATTGTCAAAGAAGACATCACAGTCTACATTCTTCTAAACTCTTCCTGAATCCAAATATGCTAGTAGACAGACAGACTTCAATCTATTTCTCTCTCTTTCTGCTGTTTTCTTCTTATTCCCTAGTAGCTACCATGTGAATATTACAAAACAAGTAGAACACACAGTTCCAACCCTGACTCTTTGCAAAGCACTCTAAAAAGGAGTTTTTCTGGAGTAAGAAAGGACTGAGTGAGGACTGCAAGAATTGGCCCATATGGAGTTACATGCTAACTGTTGTTATTGTTCTCATAGAGTGCATTTAAGGTTTTGGGAACAAACAATAAAACAAACAGCTGAACAATTTTAATCATGGCCCAGTTCCTAGTTACAATTATTTTTAAGCTGTCTCACCATTTGCTAGAGTCTGACTTTTTCCCCAATGAAAAAAAAAGATATATTATGTAAAACTTAAAGAAATACTGCTATAAAATGACAGTAAAACTAAATAAAAATTTCTCACATGTGACATATTATGATTTCTGTTCCAAGCACAATACTTGTGTATGAACTACATATAATTTTAAAAACATTCCATTCTCTATATACTTCCTGTACCAGTCAAGTCTCTACTATACTTTACTAGATAAGTTATAAGCATGACCTCTGAACTCTATGACTAGACATAAAATATCAGATTTTGGCCACAGACATGTCTGAGCAAGATTAGAATGCATGCTCATATGAAAGGCGTATGTCATGCATTCTGTGTATCAGAATGTACACCACAGACACGTCAAATCAGAGTAAGATGACAGCTTGAACATGCAAATAAGAATGGCAGAATACGATGGTACAAGGATGCAAAGATAACAGAAGAGAATACTAACTAAGAATATACTTTTAAGATCTTTTTTTCATTCCAATCCTTATACAACAACTTCCACAGGAGGCAACAGAAAGACTTGTGTCTTCAGTGTCTGTTACTGTGGTTTGCTACATGTGTTACGGTAGCACACTGAAGACTCAGTTTAAGTTCAAGCTCCATAACCCCAGGAGCCGTAACACCCGGAGTGTAGTAATCCCTTCTTCCCAGAACTCACATGAAGCAGGACCTTGAATCATGCAGGGCAAATAGATATCACGAACAAAACTCAGGAAAGAATCTGAACAAAGCCAAAGGGATTTAAGATGGGTTACAAAAATAATCAGTGTGGTAAAGCAAGAAACACTTCAGTTGCCTGACTGTAACCAGTGACCTACCTATTAAACCATGCTACCTGATGATGGACTTGGGCAAAAGCTGCTCTGCACCACATGAATAATAATAGAGCAAATGAAGTAAAAAACCTTCTTGCTAAATAAAATCAAAAACTGCCAAGCTGTTCCTACCTCATGTAGAGGTAGACATGCACTGCAGTAAAATTGTGTGCAGAAGGCCGGAATCACTAGTGCTTTTCTTGCAGTTCTTGTTTTTAATAAGAGTTCTGCAGGAAAAATATCATAAACGGAAACACAGAATCATTCCAGAGGTTACCCATTTCCACTCCTCCCACACCATGGCAGGCTCAGTTATAACCATGTCATTCCTAACAGATGTTTGTCTAATCTGTTGATGGATGCTCCAAGCTATTGTTAGGCAATCTCTTCCAGCACTTCACCCCCCTTGCTATTAGAACTGTTTTCCTTACTTCTAATCAGAACCTTTCTTGCAATAGCTTGTACTATTATTTATTCTCCTAAGTTGTCCTCTCGTCTTTAGACTAACCAGCTCCGACATATCCAAACCTCTCCTTCTAAATCACTTTGTTGACTAACATTAATCTTGAGATTCACTGAACCTTAGTACTTTTTTTGCAGTGTCGGGTTTTCCATTCTGCATCTACACAGTTGATGATTCTGTCTAAATGCAACAAATTACATTTGTTTGTTAAAAAGCCTTGAATTTTATGTGTAAATATAATTTCAGAATTCTATTAATTTCTTTCAGTGTATACGGAGTTAGCATCAACTGAAATTTCATAAGCCTGTACTATATCACTATCAAGGACACTCCTAAAAATCTTGAACTCCGAAGGCTCAATAGTTGCTTATTCAATACATCAAACAACTACTAAAAAGTAGTTCTTTAGATATATTTAGTGAACTCCTTTTGAATCCACTCTGTGGTAGATTCATTGAGAATATTTGCCTCAATTTCCTGTTGGAATGTGGAATTATATATATATATATATATATATTTGTATATATATATATACAGTTTTAATAAAATTGAGATAGACTTCCTAATTCTTTTGTAAGCAGGGTCTGCAGCTCTGCTGTAGTTTGGCTTGACACAACCTGACAATTGACACAATTTATTCCTGACTGTTATTTATATGTTGGGTGTTATCCAACTCTTCATCTTCTATGTGTTCAAAATGAGATTGTGGTATGTGTGTGGTTGTATTTAAATTAATCAGTCTCTTCTTTCTAACTGCTCTTTTTCCTCATTTCTAATGGTAAGCACTATCTTTTTCCCTTTCCCTATCTATCTTCAGTGAGTTCCCAATTACTGTTTATTCTGGGACTGTCTGCCTTTTAAACATATCTAAATATGCTAGACAGTCTAAAATAAATACCAAGCAGGTAAAATCTGTACCATTTTAATGGTACAGATTAATTAATAAATGTTCTTACAGTGTTTTACTCTGCAATGTTAATTACCACTTCAATAAAACTTCTTCCTCTCTTTTACATCATTGGAGGTACTCTTCGGTTGATTTTGACAATAATGTGCCTTACCTAGAAACAAATCAGGATCCTTGATCTCTTCACACAGGAGTTGGTCATAGGCCTGAAAGAAATAAATGCCCTGTTTCAATTCTCTGATGACTCAAAAAGGATGAGTTCACATCATCCCTTTCCAAATAGTACTGTGAAGAAATAACTGCAGAGTTCTGGAAGCAGTGTTAGCAGCATCAGTGAAATACTGCACCTAAACAAATTAAACCTATTGTTTTGCAGAGCTAGTTTTCTGAGGCACAAAACAATGTTATATGCATCACTGCTTTCAAATGGGGGATAAGGTTCTTCGGAGATAGCTCAGGGTTTTTTTATGCGAAGTGTTACATCGTTAATTTCAGCTAAAGCTAGATCAGATTCAAAAACAGCAACTTCTTCTGTCTACTGCCCTTCACCATGAAGACAAGAAAATGTAAAGCCCAGGTTCACCTATGTACATTCTTGAAGACATGAAAATGTCGTTTAGATACTTTTATAGAGTCTTCACACCAGATCAATACTAAATTCCATAACTGTGCAACTGTGTCAAAAAACTCCTACCTACCTTGTTAACACAACCCATACATCTAAATTTGAAAAAGGAACAGCAGAAATAGTCAGTCTTCCTGATCTTCATCTTGTACTCTTGTTCCTTTTTTATCCTATATTCAGTGTGAAGAGAATAATTTGCCAGGTCACTTTTTATTTCTTAGTGGCTTTACATTTCCAGGAATTTTAAGAAACAAAAATAGATTTTGTTGTGAAAATATAAATTACAGTCATACTGCATAGTAAGAATACTGAATGGAAATATTTATGTGGAATTACCTCTTTGCTTTATTCTTTTTTAACTGTTGATAAAAACCTGTCTAATGATTCTAAATTCTATGAATCTTCAGCCCACTAACCACAGTCTTTCACTGCAAGGCCCAATCATCTCTCTAAGTACAATTATGTTCAAAATAAGAGATTGTGGACTAAACTCTGGGCAAAAGGACAAGCCTATAAACAGTTCAGACAGTTCTTTATACAGAGATTGGTTGGAACATCAAACAAACTGCCAAAAGTTTTGCAGCCAGCAGTTAAAGTGACTTGTGTACATTAATTCAAGAAAAAGTTGGATTACGCTTTGGAAAAGAAAGAAATACTACAGTACAGCAGCCACTGACATTTCATTTTCTACTTTTTCTCTTCTCTTTTTCTGTATTTTTTGGAGGTTGAGATTATGGTAAGAGTATTTCATATAACTAACAAATATACTAAAATTAGCAATCTTTCTCCTTTCACTTGTTACGATCTGCAAGAAGATTTCCCATGGTTATGTGAGACTGACCACTGGGCTCTCTTTGCAAGACTGCATTTATATCTTCACTTGCTGAAGTAAACACATCTCTCTGGTTGGGTTTGTTTGTTTGTTTGGTTGGTTGGTTGGTTGGTTGGTTTCTTTGGCACAATTATGCCTAGCAGTACTTTAAAAAAAAAAATTCAAGCCTCAAAAACCAGATGAGGAAGATGAGATAAAATAAGACATCTTAAGAAGTATACAGATGACTAGATAATTCAGCAGATACCTGGAGAACAAAAAAAAATTGAAATGAACATTATCTTCATCTGTTACGTGTTTCTGTCATGTCCAACCTTTTTGTGATCATTGTTGAAGGAAAAAGAATCAGATATAGGAGAGAGTGTTCAGGGAAAAGGAAAACAACATGAAAAGTCAAATGGAAACTCATTTTTCACTGGGGGAAAAATAACTGCTAAGCTTGCCAGAAAATTAAAACACCAAGATAATCACCAAGACAGAACACAGGAAAGAAAAAGAAGAAAAAAAGAAGTTTTAGAGATTATTTGTACTAGCAAAGTCCTCTCATTCACCCAAGTTGTCATACTGGTTTCTAGAGCAACAAACAGAAGCAGTAATGATGATGAACATTGCTGCTGTAACAGGACAAAAAGAAAGTATATGGAAAAAAAAAAGTATCACCCAGTTCCTTTCCTTTCCAATGTATGCTTCTTTCTTGTGGCACACCTTCTTATAGTTTTTTCAGTATATTTTTAAATTTCTCAAAGGGTCAAGTTTATACTATCTCCCTTCAAAGATGCTTTTGTGACTTAGAAACAACTGGAAATGATTTAGCTACCAGTGACCAGATAATGTAGCAGGACCAATCACCATGGCAATGTCAGTAACTGCTACTGATCACCTGATATGGAAGAAGTAGATGAGGCCTTCCTCAAATGATTTGGCCTTACTCATCATTGGGAACACAATATCTGTGGATAGAAATGAGAAGTGATCAAAGAGCCAGCAGGGGCTAGGTACTTGGCTAGACCTCACATTTGCAAACAAGGAAGAACAGGACAGAGACATGAAAAAATTGGGAAAGCCTTGATTTCACTAAGTATGAGATGGTGGAGTTCAGGATTCTGAGGACAGAAAACAAGGCAAAAAGTAGGATCGTAACACTAGACTTCAAGAAGAGAAGACTTTGGCCTATTCAGGAACCTACTTGGAAGAATCCCAAGGGATATAGCCCTGCAGAAAGTTGATAATTTTCAAATATCACCTCTTCTATGTTTAAGTACAGTCCATCCCTATGTGCAGGAACTTAAGGAAAGCTGGCAGGAGTCCTGAATGGATCGAGGTGCTCCTGACAAAACTCAAATATGCAAGAGCCAGAAGCAAGGATGGACACACCCAGGAAGAATACAAGCACAGTCTGAGAAGAGTTTAGGAAAGCCAAATCCCACCTGCAACAGAATCTGACAAGGGATGTCAAGTGCAAAAAGAATGAGTCCTGCAAGTACATCAGCAGAAAAACAAAGACATGGGAAAATGTGGACCAGCTGCTGAATAGGGCACGGGATCTGGTGACAAAGTAAACAGAAAAGGCTAACATCCTAAGTGACTTCTTCATCTCAATCTTCACTAGGAATGTCATTTGCCTTCAGGAGCCCCAGGCACCAGTGGAGAAGGAAGACTTTCCTTAATAGAGGAGAATCAGGATGTCAGGGGGAAGTTCTTTACTATGAGAGTGGTAAGGTGCTGGAACAGGCTGCCCAGAGAGGTTGTGGATGCCCCGTCCCTGGAGGTGTTCAAGGCCAGGTTGGATGGGGCCCTGGGCAACCTGGTCTAGTATTAAATGGGGAGGTTGGTGGCCCTGCCTGTGGCAGAGGGGTTGGAGCTTCATAATCCTTGAGGTCCCTTCCAACCCGAGCCATTCTGTGATTCTGTGCAATTCTGTGATTAAACTAACTGGATACCCACAAGTACACAAGGCTAAATAGGATGCACCCATGACAGCTGGCCACTGATACTGTGAGACTACTCTCAATTACCTTTTAAAGGTTATAGCAGTGAGAGGAGGTCCCAGAGAAGGAGAAAGCAAATGCAACAACTATCTTCAAGAAGGGCAGCAAAGAAGATTTGGAGAAATAGCACTTTCCAGGCTCTTTTCAGTGGCTCTCAGAGACAAGACGAGAAGCAATGAACATGGTCTGAAACATGAGAAACTCCTTCTGAGCATGAGAAAACACTTCTTTGTTGTGCAGGTGACTGAGCAATATAAAAAGTTGTCCAGAGCGGTTGTGGGGTCTCCTTCTTGTGAAATATTCAATAGAAACCTGTGCTAGGTGGCCCTGCTTGACCAGGGATATTGGGCCAAATGAACTCCAAAGATCCCTTTTTCAACCTTAACCACACTGTAATTCTGTGATTGGATGTAATTCATCTTGACTTTAGAAGAGCTTTTAAAACTGTCTTCCATAATGTTCTCATAAACAAACAAACAAATAAATAAAAGATAAATATAAGAACAAACCTTCTTAAGGTGATAGTGGTTAAACACTGGAAGAGGTCGTCTAGAGAAGCTTAGCAGTCTCTACATTTGGAGATACTCAAAACCCTACTGGACACAACTCTAATTGTTTGCTTTGAGCAGGAGTATGTACTATGATTTACATGACCTCCGCTGGTCCTTTTTAACCATTCTGTGATTCTGTGTTCCAGGTAAAGCTTGTGAAATTTAAAATATTCTATGTCTTTCAAAAATGCTTTGCTTTCCCTCAGGATCCAGAAAAGTAAAACCCTTGTCACTAGACCCAAACTGATTAGTAAATAACCCAGTCAGAAAGGATGAAACTTGTCATGTGTCTGAAGTGATATACCATCAGTTGATGTTTTACATGCAGGAAGTAAAATCCATGAATCACAGAATCACAGAATCATAGAATCACTAAGGTTGGAAAAGACCCACAGGATCATCCAGTCCAACCATTCACCCATCACCAATGGTTCTCACTAAACCATGTCCCTCAACACAAACACACGTTCCTTGAACACCTCCAGGGTCGGTGACTCCACCACCTCTCTGGGCAGCCCATTCCAGTGCCTGACCACCCTTTCAGAGTAGTAGTATTTCCTAACGTCCAGCCTGAACCTTCCCTGGCACAGCTTGAAGCCATTCCCTCTAGTCCTATCACTAGTCACACGAGAGAAGAGGCTAACCCCCAGCTCACTACAAACTCCCTTCAGGTAGTTAAAGAGAGCAATAAGGTCTCCCCTGAGCCTCCTCTTCTCTAGACTGAACAATCCCAGCTCCTTCAGCCGCTCCTCATAAGACCTGTGCTCCAGACCCCTCACCAGCTTTGTTGCCCTTCTCTGAACACGCTCCAGGGCCTCCATGTCTTTCTTATAGCAAGAGGCCCAAAACTGGACACAGTACTCAAGGTGCAGCCTCACCAGTGCTGAGTACAGGGGGACAATTACTTTCCTGTTCCTGCTGGTCACACTATTTCTGATACAAGCCAGGATGCCATTGGCCTTCTTAGCAACCTGGGCACACTGCTGGCTCATGTTCAGTCTAGCATCAATCAACACCCTCAGGTCCATTTCCTCTACACAGTCTTCCAGTCACTCTGCCCCAAGCCTGTAGCATTGCCTGGGGTTATTGTGGCCAAAGAGCAGGACCTGGCATTTGGTCTTGTTGAATCTCATCCCATTGGCTTCAGCCCAGCTATCCAGCCTATCCAGATCCCTCTGTAGGGCCTCGCTACCCTCAGGCAGATCGACACTTCCAGCCAGCTTGGTGTCATCTGCAAACTTACTGAGGGTGCACTCAATGCCCTCATCCAGGTCATCAATAAAGATATTAAACAGGACAGGCTCCAGCACCGACCCCTGGGGAACTCCACTCGTAACCGGTCACCAGCTGGATTTAACTCCATTCACCACCACTCTCTGGGCCCGGCCCTCCAGCCAGTTCCTTACCCAGCCAAGAGTGTACCTGTCCAAGCCACGGACTGCCAGCTTCTGCAGGAGAATACTGTGGGAGACAGTGTCAAAGGCTTTACTGAAGTCTAGGTAGACTACATCAACAGCCTTTCCCTCATCCACCAGACGGGTCACTAGGTCATAGAAGGAGATCAGGTTGGTCAAGCAGGACCTGCTTTTTGTGAACCCATGCTGGCTAGGCCTGGGGTTTGAGGTTTGAAGTAAGACATGGAGTAGATTTACTAGAAAGCTTTTGTTTTCTTCATCCAGGCATTTATCATCATTTTAGACTAACAGCTGAAATTCATCTTTTGTAATGATAAATTATAGTTGGATGAAACTTGTCTGGGCCTGCCCTTTATTTCATTCTTGGTTGCATTCACTTGGTCTTTGAGGAACAAGCACTCAAATTAGGAAGTCCCCTTACAAAATGGTTTGCAAGAAAACAGAGCTATTTCTGTAAACAATAGGAAAGTCCAGTTGTTGTATCTCTCTTTGTGAGAGAGAAAAAGAAAATGGAGCTATTTCACCCAAAAATATCCAAAGTAATACCAAAGAGTCTTTCTTCAAGGTAGTGAAGGTGTCGCAGGGCACAGTTGTCTTCTACCTCGGAATAAGATCAAAAACTATATACTGAAATGGCAGGAAGTCAAAGATTCACACTTGCTCTCAATGCGACAAATTTTTGGAAGAAAATAAAGATCAACTATACAAAGGTCATAGAAAAAGACAGTGTTTCCAAAAGAGAAAGCATGAGATACTATGTGCAAGCATGGCTAATGACAAGGGGGAAAGGGAGGAGAATCATGCCAGTACATATTTACTATTGCCAGATGAGCTGAAAAAAATCCAACATCACTGCTATGGTATTTTTTTCACTAGATCTGAAGGACAGCAGCAGTGGAATCTGCTGTTTGTGTTGAAGTGTCAAGAGGGGAAAGAACAAAGATGTGGAAACATCTGCTTTTAGAAGCCTCTTGAAAAATAATTATGCAATACCCTGCGAGAAACATCTGTTAAAAAGGCTGCTGTCCACCCATCACATTGAAAGAAGTCACTTAAGGAAAATATAAGCAAGATCAAGAGAAGACTGTGGCACATTTTTCTTTTGCAACACACAGTACTGAAAATCTAATCTGAAACTCAAGCATAAGATCAGCAAGAGAAATATGTGATAGAGGAAAGCAGGATGATATACCACTGCTGAACAGATGGTACAACCTGCTGTTACATAATCAATACAAATTGAACCAGACATGATGCTTAGCATGTGTACTCTTTCTGAATACAAACAAATTGCTTCCTGGGAATTCACAGCCCTCCCATTCACAGAATCCAATGCTTTGCAAGAAGCGATAGAGCTTTCTTTTCTACCACAGCGAGCTTATTCTAGTTCAGTCTTCCTGTCCACCACACAGAGGAATACAAGTTTTCTGTAAATTGTTACACCACAGAGTCCAATGTTTTCAAGATTTCTGAGACCAGAATATAAACTGAAACACCAACAAGGATAACTGTGAAATGCCAGTCCATCAATGACAAAATTCTTGTAGAGACTGATGGATAGGATAGCGAGATAAGATTTTACTCATTGCTAAAATGTCAGCTATTAAAATTGCCTCCAGTTGTTAAATCCTCCTAGAACTAGGTTCTAACAGCAGGAAGCTGTTAACCCCACTGTTTGTGCACATCGCCATAGAGAAAAGTGGGCATGTAATATCATATCTGCACTTAAACTTCTGTGCAAAGGTTATACACATAACAGCTGGTATAAGATCCAAACCTTCCAGGTGAACTCATGAGCCTAGTACAGTGCTGTGTTGACATATGATGTCATACCTGAATGCTAAAAATCACCCTAACTCCTTGTCACTTTGATGCGCTGTACATGCATAACTCATTCATGTTTTAAAGCCTAAGCCTTTAGCCAAAGTATAGAAAGAGTTTGAGTACTCAAGAGAGCTTACATGAATAAAGGCACAACACCTGATGCTTTCCAGCTTCTGTATTACTAGAATAGTTAACTTCATCTACAGTTCAAAAGACACAGCAGAGATGAGGTTTTGTTCTGAAAAGTTTTAGCCTCGTTTAGTCTCAGCTCTCTTCTGAACTATTAACAGTGATTAATTCAGATGTCTTAAGGAATGTTTTTGTCTCCTTGTATATTTTCTTAAAAGAGCATTACACGAGCTAAAAAACCCAGCCTCTACCTTCAGGGTTGGTAAAAGCCATCCCTGATTTGCTGACCACAAGCACTGGCAGGTGAGGAGTACAACTTCCTGTGCGTGACAGATTTAGGTATTTATCAAAGACGATGCGGGCAGGTGGGTGAAATATATGAGTATGTGTTGCTGTCCTCAAGTGCTTCTCTGAAAGAGAGTTCCATAATAAGATCAATGAGCCAAATCTTAAAGCTTTCCTTGCATATAGAGGATCTCTCATCTCAGTCCCATGGAAGAATACATGCTTCAGATATTTGGGAAGGAAATTAATGAAAATGCAGCCACACAGTGAGAGATCTGCAGCATTTCCTAGGTTGGAATGACATAAAGGAAGAGTTCTGTCTATCACTGCCCTTCACATTCAATGGCAAGAATAGAAGATGGCAAAATATATTGCTCTCTGAATACTTTGCTCAATTAAAGATTGCAAAATTTGGCTGAAGTGTTCTATGTTCAGAATCCTTCAGCGGGAATGCGGTGAAGCCACCAGAATGAAGACCAAGCTAAATACTTTAACTGAGCAATATACATTCTCATTTTGTGCTCCACACTACGTGGAAGTCTGTATTACAAAATGACCTTATAGAATTATAGCAGATGCCTTTGACATCTGGGAAGTGTGGCAATTGGCTTCAGTATAGAGTTTCCCCAGCTAACATAGGTCACATAGGTCAAACCAATTTCCATGTCAGTGCAGGACCAGTATATACACATGTAAATGCCATACGGTTGCTATCTGACTGTTCATGATCTGCTGCCACTAACTTCTAATGCCAGTCAACTTAACATTCAATGTAATTTAATCAAAACCTTGGGCACCATACAATCTGTATTAAAAATAGAAATTGCCTTCTCAAATTTCCAACTGCATTGGATGGGGGCGAGGGAAGACTGTTCAGCTACTCATAACTATGTCTACAAAGGCAAACTAGAAAATCATAGGTTTGAAAAGCACACAGGCTTGTCTATACAGAGAAGTTGGTCACTAAAAGAGTGGTCAGGCACTGGACTGGGCTGCCCAGAGAGGCTGTGGAGTCACCGTCCCTGGAGGTGTTCAAGAAACATTTAGATGTTGTCCTGAGGGATTATCAAGGATGCAGCTGGGCTGCAGTGGATGCTTTCAGGGGCTGCAGTGGTATCTGCTATTACAGCCATTTTTAGATGTGATGGACACTATAACTAGGAGCAACATGTCTGATAATGTTCTGATAATATGTCTGAGGTATGTCTGATAATATTCTACACTTGTAGCATGTTGAAGAATGGTTTCATTATTTTACTGAATGCATACACTGCTGTTACCTTTCTATTGCCACTCATTAAATCTTTGCAATATCAGCACCCTCTCATTACCATCCTGCCTTCTTATTAACTGCCTTTGTTGTGTTTGTACTATTCAAACATCAGTAAATTCATGAATTGCATAAATAATACCTGCAAAAAAATTATTTCTCAAATATGTAAAAAATTGCATGTTGGGTTGAAACTCCAACATTCTACCTTTTAATCCTTGTGGTATCTGTCCACTTTTCTGCAAGTATGTCTGTGAGAGAAAGGCAGGCACCAAAGCAGATATTTTCATGAAGGATTTATTTCCCAGATACTTGTGCCAGCATCTCCCCTAAACCACTGAAAATAGGCTCAAATTCTGTAAAATACCAGCATTCACAGCAGTGAAAATATAATAACCTGAGATTGCCTATAATACTGAAGAGCAGATTCAGCTGGCACTTTGTCATATGAGACATTTGTGAAGTTCTAGTTCTAAAAATTAGTTTAAGTCTGATGGCAGCCCCACAACTACTTCAACTGTCCCTGCAAAATTATGCATTCCAAGCACTACAGGTAGCACTGAATCCCTCTCTACTGAAAAGCAGAAGATGAAAATGTAACATATTCAAGAATCCAGACACAACAATTGTCCCATAATTCTATTTTTAAAGACCTGAAGATGTGACTGAAGTGAAGGGTTTCACTCTGTCTCTTTTTGTAGATCATCCTATGTCTACAGGATAAAATAATAATTAAAAAAGACAAAAAAAAAAAAAAAAAAAAAAAAAAAAAAAACTTTTTTGTAACTTGTAAAACCAGAATAAATAAACTTGGGTTGTTAAACCAGAATAACAGAAAATGGAATTGGAAGAGGTGATGGATTTGTAAATTTTCTGACAATTTCAAAATCCTCTGTTGAGACAGACCAGTTCCAGGCTGATCTTATTTAAGTTACAATTAAAGAAGAGTAATTCAACCATTTTCAATAAAAATACCTGAATATAATCAGAAGGAACAAGACAAACTCTGTGAAAGGCAGAATGCTGAATAATCTCTTACAACTGCTTTTAATTGGCTAAATTATTCATCTTCAATATGGATAGAAAATGTGGTAGCTGTTGTTGCTACAGAGATGCAGCACAAATCACCAATCAATCATAAATGAAGTTGACAATCCTGTTACATTAGTTTAGTGTCTCATCTGAAATTACGTGACAAGCTTGCTTTGTAGCAGGTAGATTTCTTGAACCAAGACTGGATCAGTTCAAGTAGTCGAATTTAGAGCACAAAAGAAGAGGACCTCCTTTTTGAATGACATTAAAGATTGCGCTTCATGAATTCTGTATTATCAGCACATAGTTGACACACGTGGTAAGTAGAAACTAGATTTAAACTCCAAAAAGGTGGGCAGGCAGTAGAACAGATAATTAGTATTTGTCTACCACATTATGTTAGAAAGAGAAACAACAGCTCCAGAAAGACAACAGAACTGCTGACCACATGCATTAATAGAATACTGGGTTCTCAACAACCTAAGCAGCCTCATCAGTGCAGTGTCTGTGTCTACACACCCCCTTGGAATTAGGTACCTAAATTCTGTCTCAGTTTTTCTTTAGGCATCTAAGTGCTTTTTTGGATCTCACTCTAAATTCTTACTTATCATAGAATCCTTTCCAAAAACTCCATTAATTTCTCCAGCAATTACCAGAAGACCACAAGATGATTCCACTAATCCACAAAATAAAGAATTAGGTTGCTTTTCTGTTTTTATATGAACTACAAAAGAAAAACACATCTGTAAAGTAAACCTAAAACATTGTGTTGTGTGACTAAGCCACTTAATAATGAAATATGTGTGGGGACTTCCAATACTCTACTGCTGCATACCATAAGATCTATTGCAGAATTATTATTAAAAAATACATAAATACACATCATTAACCAAGGATTATGCACACTCCCCACTTGTATACACCAAGAAGCAGAAACAATGTGCAAAACTGCACATCTTTGCAATGTCCTCCACACTACTGGGAGATTACTCAGTAACTGAATGAAAACTTTCTCTGCAAAAGAACACAGCACTAAATAAAGATTCTATGATCACAGGGGAGGGGAAACATAAAATACAATCCAGGCAAGTCTAAGGACTTAGGTGTATTTTCTTGGCAACTCCAAAATGGAGATAATCAATATAATTTCACAGGACTGGTGTATTCATCATAAAATTAACTAAAATATTAAGATTTCATGCTAACTTTAAATAAATCTTTCTGTTAGAAGAAGAAAAAGTCCATACCCATATGATTTAATCAGGACATTCTCTCCTTTACTTTACTATGTAAGACAAGAGAATTCAAAAAGAAATTGCAACTCATCACCCTTACAGGAAGTATCTTTTATTCCTCTTGGCAGATTTTTAGTATTCAAGCTGCAAGATGTTTGTTCAACTTTCATCTTCTTTTGATTTATAGAATGATCCCGGTTGTGTACGTTAAGCCCAGATTCTCTATGAGCTCAGTATGCTGTCAACAACAATAGGATTCAGCTAGGCTTTGTGGATGCTGATGCTGAGTTGCAACTGAATTTAAATGGATCTGAAGTTTGTCTGAACCACAGCCTTCAGATTCATGACCAAACTTAGGATGGAATTAGACCCATGTTCTGTCCCAGAGCCTTTTGACTTCTACATAGTTGTTTAAGACACTTGAGGCTGAGGATAATGTCCCACAGGAGAGATGGAGGTTTCACTTCTCTCAGCAGTGTAGGAAAAATGAAATACTGAGATATTCCCTTTGGAGTTCAAAGAGAATAGCTGTAGAAAACTAACACCCTATATTTCTGACAAGAAAGTAGGAGAGATATCTGGGCATATCAAATTGATAGCCAAAAAATTAAGTTTCAATGTTAGCATTTTTCATCAGTTTTGTAATTAAAAGGATACATAAAATGTAAATGAAACAGAAAAAATGAAGGTCACATACAAGGTCTGTAAAATGTGTCTTCTGAAAGGAAAATATCCATTAATTATTCATCTGTCATGGTTCAGGTTTACTTTTCAAGACAAAAACCTGTAACTGCAGAAAACATGGTATAAAAACCAACACCATAAATTAAGAAAGTGCATGAAGCAGCTCTTGAAAATGAGGATAGGCTGAGAAAGCTGGGGCTGTTCAGCCTGGAGAAGAAAAGGCTTTGAGGAGACCTGACAGCAGCCTTTCAGCATCTGGAGTGGGATTATAGAAAGAATGGGACAGACTCTTTAGTGGAATCTGTTGTGGTAGAACAAGGGGAAATGGTTTCAAACTAAAAGAGGGGAGATTTAGTCTGGATATAAGGAAGACGTTTTTTACTATACGGGGGGTGAGGCACTGGCACAGGTTGCCAAGAGAGGTGGTGGATGCCCCATCCCTGGAGACATTCAAGATCAGGCTGGATGGGGCTCTGAGCACCTGATGGAGCTGTAGGTGTCCCTGTTCATTGCAGGGAGTTGGACTAGGTCCTTTCCAACTCAAATGATTCTATGAACATTCAGGCACAAACCTAAGGAAATACGGCTGTAACAACACTCCTTTGCTAACACAGTTAAACTATAGCTTGTAATAACTTTAACAAAAGACTCTAAAAGACCCCTTTACTCTCAGAACACTTGCAATCCAAAAGAATATACTAACATTCTAAATTGTATTACCATTACAATTTTACCTAGTGATGAAGTCATAGCAAATATCACTATGATTATGTTATTGGCTGTAGTTAGATTTCCTTAAGGAAGAACACAAAATATTTTTCAAGAGCAGGTGCAATATCAGCAAATGAAGTTGCACAATCTTTCAGACTGCAATACCTGAATATAAAAGCTCTTTCTTTTTTTTTTTTCCTCTTTTCAACCTACATATGCCTTTCTGTAAGTTATTGACACCTCTCACAAAAAAAAAAAATCAAGAGCTGAAACTTCAAAACATTACATTAAAAAATGCTTCAGAATTGTCTTCCCAGAAGACAATTTCACGTGTCCACATGAAATATGGATCACAGTACCCCAAAGGTTTAATCTCCATTCCACACACAGCTCTTGTGAGTCTACTTTATGATGTTTCACCTCAGCTTCTAAAATCTATTATTTCTTAAGTTGGGGGTTGTGGGGAAAGCAGATAAACAGGGCAGGCCAGGCTAAATTAAGATCATAAAACCACACCACATTTTCAGCAACTAGCCGATCTCCCATGAAACAGGATTTCAAACCTTCTTTGGATTCCTTCATAAACAACGTCCCAGGAGCTTCCTGTGTATGATAATAGTCCACTTTCCTTTTTTTAATTATTCTTTAGAAAGGGCATAAGCTGATTCCTTGGAGAGATAGTGCTTTTTATCTACAGGGACTTTGTAAACAAATTGATCCAGATGTTTTGCTTTAGAACTCTCCAGACATACTAAATTATTCCTTACGACATCAGCACTTCATTTCCTCTATTTGCAGTGAAAATCTCAAAACAGACTACTCTTCAAAAGACAAATAACTGAAACGTATTAGCATTAACAAGATCATTCAAACAATTTCTTAAATAAAATCTGTCTTCTATATATGGATAGATTTGGCGCCATGTAACAGTTTCCAGAAAGAATCGTGATCAAATATTTGGACCATTTTCCTAAGCCACTGAAAAATTATCAAAAAAAAATCTTAAGAATTTCAGTTTTGCTTTCCTTCTTTACATGATTTGCTGCATTTATCTTAAAAAAAAAAAAAATAGGCATGGGATTGTAATGGATTCTGCAGTCTGAGTTAAAACTCAGACAAAATCTCATCCAACTCATTAGTATGAAAATAAAGTGGGAAAAAGTATGAAACAGTGGGAATACATCTGTGGACTAGGTAAGGGATATTTAGCAATATTTTCACATATTCATTCAAAAACTAGTGGAGAAGAAAGAAATCTGTTCCTTGTGTTTATTAGTGGCATGCCCAACAAGACATTCTTCAGAAATGCATATAGAAACATACATTTTTTTAAGCCAATAATAAAAAGTAATAATTGACTTTAAAAATACACGAGACTTTTAGAGATAAGAACAGGACAAATTTATCAAAAAAAGAAAAGAAACCTCGGAGCATTATCTCATCTGAACATCTGTATCAAAACAAATTTTAGCTGATTTCAATAATTTTCTTTAGATATTTTTCTTCCATTTTGTAATGATGTGACCATTTTCTCCATGGCATTGAAGTAATCTTTCCTAATTACAGGATTTTGAAAGTCACATGCTGACAAATATAGTAACCAGCTTTCCATTCTATACTTCCTGAATTAGAATATTTGCTTTAAAATGAAATCATTGGTAGCTTTCCAGTTTCTATAAGGACAGCGGGATCAACAGAGGGCACAGCAACAGATTACAAAGCAGGTGGCATGAGGCTAAATCTAAACAGTTTCCTCACATAGCTTTGTAAAGTGGGGTCCAGATAACTCCTAATGAGTGTTAAGGGCTGTCTGGTCACTTAGTTGCATACAAGGTCTAGAGAGGTCAAGGTCTAAGGATCAGAGCTTCCAATTACATTCTATTAAACACTCGTTAGTTGTAAAAGGTGTCACCAGAAGACCCACAAGAAGTATACTGTCTAAATATTAAACAGTAGTGCCCTTAAAAGACCCCCACGACTCCAAAAGCTGTAAGATACTGAAAGAGAAAAAGAGACAGCCAAAAAAGAGGTGAATCTGAGGACACAGTAGAAAATTGAGGTCATTGTTCTATATCACATTCCCCATGTAAAAGAGGAATGTGAAACTCGTCGTCTATTGAATCAGTCGGTATTTGGCAGCATCAATTCTAATGTTGAGTTAAACCATTTAGGAGGCAGATTTGGAGAGCTTTTCATTGCAAAATGAACAAATAATGAAAGACACTTATTTCATAACCTGTATTTGTTACAAACACATGTCACTGAGCTGTTGCTCATTCCCTAAAAGCCAATAAAAAGGAGAAATTAATATGACTAAAGCCAGTGTTTTTTACTTCCTTAATTAAAAGCCTCATATAAAAGCTCTTGTGGTTTGGTGATGCTCTGCTGTTGCTGACTGGTAGGGCAGGATTTAGCGATGCACGCCTTTAAGATTGGTGTTATGCTCTTTTTCTCCCAGTATGGATTACTGGGAGAACACACCAAATCAGACCATTCCAAGGGGAGAGCACCAAGTAAGCACGAATCCTGCAATGACAGATTTTGAACCAGTCACAACCCAAAAGGATAGTAGAGAGACAACAGGCTCAGGATAGGACTAATGAAGAGGGCCACCCACATGCTAACAGTCAAGAATGCTAGCACTCAGCTGTGTCATAAGAAGTGGTAATGCATAAGGTTTGGGACAAAGGAATCCTAACATTCAGCTGCTAAGGACTGATCTTCAGCAGCTTGAAGGGTGATCATAGGAGACAGAAATATGGTACCCGGGGTCAGGAGACAAATTCCTGAGGTTCCCCTTAAGGCAGCACAGAAGTCCTGGAATAACTCCAAAGTATTATGACTTTTGTCTTCATTCCTTCTCTTTAAGCACTCCAAAACATGGCATTGTTCAGACTTTCTGACCTACAAAACTTTTCAGGGAATGAAAGACTCCAGGTTTCATGAACTTCCTGGAGCTTTTCAGCCTCCTGATAGCCCTCACATTACCTGGACTGCAGCCTTCCTTGCAATATCTCAGCTCTGCTGTTCCCAGTCTGCCTGGAACCAATTAATGCATTAGCACAAAAAATAAAAAAGAAATTAATCATCCCTTTCTTAACCTCAAAATATTTGTTTTGGACAGGCCTTTATGGAGATGGGGGTAAGATATGAACTGAGTTACCCCTTCTTAGCTGACATAAAGTCTTACTATTAACTTCCCTTCTTACCAGCTGACACTTACAATAAGTTATGTATCATGACTGTTTCCCTTGTTCTGTTCTCTACAGCACACAGGTAAAACCTGAAAAAGGGCATCATCTCCTACCTACACTCTTCCCTTTTAGCTTTCAGGTTGCAAACTATCCAATACAATGTGACAAAACCCTACCTCCCAACTTTGTCATTTTTTGATGGACTTCTTTTGACCCAAACCTCTACGTAACCAATCCCAACAGGAATCCTCAACCTTTTATACATAATTTGCAAATTGATTATCTTCCTTCTGCCGCTACAGAGAATCTCAAAATCTCACAAAACTCTTCAGTTCCCTATAATCCTATCTATCCAGAGAGACATCTTTTTCGCCAATTCCCTTCCCCTTTCACAGTTAACCCACTCAGACACTCTCACACCTCTCAAATGAGATTCTCCATTCTCCTTGGGACTCACAGCAGGAGGAAAGCTGGGAAAGTAGTAATACAGGACCAATGAAGGAAAGTTGTAGCAGGATAACCTACCACTTAGACACTGACTCTTGCCCTGCCACCTTCCACCAGCCTCTTCCACAGGCTCAGGGTATCCCTAAGTACATACCAAGGCTAACTGAGTCCTTAAACAGGGAATCTAACAATAACCTCAGTCTTGAAAAGCCTCTACCTCCTCCACCTCTTTCTCCTTCTCCATTCTGTTTCTGGCCTTGGTAAGTAGAAATTGAGGCTGCAGGGAAACCCATAAGATCAATGCATATCAGTAGTGTACCACATGCAGCCTTAGCTCTGTGGAATTAAAAGATGCTCCACAGGATCAGCATCATTTAATAAACTCCCCCTGTGTCCATGTATGGAGTTCAGTCACTCATCTCAGCCACTCTGCACGCCTCCATGCCATACAACCTCAGAATGATCAGAAGGTCTAGAGCCCAACTACATCTTCTTTATATTTTTCCCCCCTTTACCAATTTTCCACCTCTTTCCCAAAACACATCTGTATTTCTTTTTTTACTCTTGAAAAGGCATGGGTTTGCTTTTCAAAATGCCAATTAAGTAAGAATGGAGGGGAAATGACACATCGGGAGTAAAATGGAGTGTTCAACCCTTTGGCTTGTTAATTAGGATTTATGTACTGGAAAAATCCAATTTCTGGCACCAACGAGTTAATAAGTGAAAAAATGTTGGAAAATTGGAAAAACTGGTATAATTATCTAAAAAAAACTAGCACATCTAGTCATTTCTCACATATTGTTATTAGCACCACAATTATTTCAGCAGGAGGGAAGCTGGGGAAGAAGTAATACAGGATCTATGGAGGAAAGCAGTACTGACTCCTGAGAGAATGCAGACCTGTCGTTAAACAGGCAAGCCTGCTTTAACATGCACTTCTTTTATCTGTGATTTATAGTGTTTAAACTGGAGATAATTATTTCCACTAGGGGTATCACAACTGCAAAACTACCCAATTCCTTTCGTGCAGACATCTATGTTGGTACATAAATTGCCAATATTCTGATTTTTACATCCCTTTTCTTGTGGTAAGAAGGAAAATATGATCTACAAGGCAAGAGAAAACAGATCTCTAGACAGTAGTTCATACAGCATGAATGTGAACAGGAAGAGGATTCACATGTATGCTCTTGAAATTCAAATGCTTACCATAAAGATTTCCCAGAGTGTACCAGTGAATCTGGTAAGCTACTTGTTGCTTCTATGAGGAAGGCAAGAAAAAACTATCTCAGGAAGAATGCCAGTAACAGTTGCGCTTTGTTGATTCTGCTTTGAGTTTTTTTGCTTTTATACTTTTGCTTGGCGATATTTCATGATATGAACATTTTGACAGTTTAATGGGTTCTCTTGCTTCTCCTGCAGAGTAATCCTTCAGGAATCTTATACATAACGAGTCTCTTGCTAACATATTGAATATAAGACCTTCTTTTTTAAAATGTGTGTTAAAAGTATCAGTTGTGCTTCATAATTAACTTGGCATTGTAGCTAAATTGGATGAGATCCAGTAAGAGATTTAGATACTTCAGTGCTAGGCAGTATAACACGTATCTTTCAGTCACTCAGTCCGTATGGGAAAATTCAAAAAGGGAATAGAGTGTCAGGCTCTCCATTCAATGCACGGGGTAAATTGGTGCTTCAGATGCATCTAAAGCAGCCAGCACACCTCACAAGCACATGATAGCAATGTAGTCAGGAGGCAACCACCCAGAACTAGCTGAAGGCAAATGAGAAGACCAGTACGCCCTAAATCCTGCTCATCCAGGAACGCAATTTGATTTATAGCATATCCAGAATCCAGAAGTCTCAACTCATGTTACATTTCTGTCTGTCCAAAAAAATAAGCAGAGTTCATACTTCTCAATTAAAAATAGGTTGAAAAAGCAGATGGACTCTTCATACAGACACCTAGTGGTTGCCCAGGCAATAAAGGATCTCAGTTCTTCCCTTAGCTCAACAGACTTCAAAGTCCTCCAAAGAAAGCGACCTACTCAAAAGTACACTTAATGCCTCAAAGAAACTCTGAACTCAAAACAGACATCAAAAACTGAAGCATAGAAAGACCAATAGGTAACTTAGGAGCAAGTAAAGAGACATCTCTTTTTCCACTTCTATTGGTGTATCAAGCAGCAATTTCATGTAAAACGCACAATATGTCCTGGGAGCAGAGAGAAGAAACTTGGGTGTCTGTGTAATCTGAATGTCCAGGAAGTCCTCACTTGTACTCTCCTTCTCTGACAAAGTGAATACTTGGCTACTGTCTGTACAGTGGCAAAGCTTCATGGGATAAGATGAAGAATGCCCTGCCACACAAACCAAGACTACTTTACAGAAAAGTGACTAGGTACAACACCGTCAAAAATGTAAGGTTTCATCTCATTAGACAGACTGAACTGCATTTTTCTAACTCTTCACATTCAGGTACACCAATCAGTAGTCTGGATGGAACCATTTGTGGTGGCTGTTAGAAATAAATAAACAGTAGCAATTCCATCATTTTCTGAAATGCTTATTCACTCAGCATGTGAACATCCCTAATAGATTAAGTCTCTTCTGAAATTCACATACCCCTTAGCTTTGCCCTTTACCACTCTGAAGCATCATCTACCCTATTTAAACTTCTTCGTACCTATCTTCTTGCATTACTTAAATACAGACTACTTTATTTCAAAATGCTGCTTTGACACATTTGTTTTTATTCCTTGAAAATATCAAAATATCCTTCTCAGACCAAAGAAGTTGTCAACAAAACCCAACTATCCAACATCTCAAAAGTTAAGTGTAACAAACTGCACACTGAGCACCGAGGGGAAGGAACTTACTTGTTTTTCTTCAACTTGGAACTTAAAAGAGCATCTCAGCAAGTCCATACATAGTATATTTATTTCCTATTTACATTTATCAGATAATGTTTTCACATATTTACATGTTTTCCTGTACATACTACTTTTTTTTTTTATAAATATATTGGCATGTGGAAACATAAATAATAAATATAGGAATCCTCTGCTCCTAGATTCAGGTCACCTTTGCATTGTCCAAATTAAGGTGCATGCACAAAAGTGAACTCCCAGGCTTCTGGGAAATGTACCGACCAAACCATGAGTTTACTGTTAATCACTGACTGGTGGTGAGCTGAAGTGAGATAGCAGAAGCCCTCTCTTACTATTGGCCTTTTATAGTCACCTAGTCTTTAAACCAATGACTGCCAGGAGCAGGGATGACCAAATTGTCCTTGAAGCAGCTCCCCAGTTGTAGTCATCTACAGCTTAGAATGTTCAGGATATGGGAACTTTTTGACTGCCTGCTGTGCCAATGACATTTGTCTCCTCATCAGTAGTTACTTGTGCACTTCAGCCATTCCTGCCAGAAGGACAGCTACTTTCATGAGAAAAGTAGAGTACAGGAGGCAGCCAGAGGAGTCTATCACTTCAACATCTCAGTTTAATCTGTTTGTGTTTATAGATCAATACTCGTGAAATGTAGGAACCTCCAACTTCTGCTAGGGGCAGAGGAGAAAAGAAATTTCAAGATCTCATCTTCTGTATTGGATAATTCTTACCTAAACCCAACTAAACCATTTACAACTATGTTGAAATTAGGTTCTTTGAGACACGTGTACTGAAGACTGATGTCATTGCAGTATCCATGCAGTTGAATTACCATACTACAGGAGAGATATTTTTGCTGTTTGGCCCCAGTGGTGATTGCTGTCCTATTCTGATAAGGAAGAATTTGCCGATTCTCATCAACTCATACTCAAAAACCATCATCACCATAGCACTAAATGCACTTTGCCTTGCACTTCCATTCCTACCACGACCAATTATCAGCCAAGATTTCCAGAACTGATTATTGATATCCTCTTCCTCACTAAGCAAAAGTGGAGCTGAAAATACATTTGCCTCTTTGGTAAGCCATGAAAAGGGGATGATTACAGGGGAAAGATACTGCTATCTAGATTTTTTTTTCATTTGGGTCGCTTAAATCAAAACAGATTACATAATGAATGACCAATTTAAATAATCAAATTTGCTTTTCCTCATTGAAATAATATGTACACCCTGTGCATTTCAGGTGTTAGTGAAGGCTGATTCGACAGTGTTACCTTCAGATATAAAAAGCATCACGTACCTCTTCTCTGACACTTGGAAAGAACAATCTGTGAGCATTTTACATTTTTGTACCTCAGCGCACTATGAGAAAAAGAAAGTGTAAGTGATCTTGTCCATACCTTACCTAACAAGGAACTGAAGTACAGAAGAGTCACGGGGTATGTGTTACATGTGCTAGAAGCACAAAGAACATCTCCTTTCTAAACGTTAGCTCTCCCTGTCTTTCTCTTCCCCTTACTTTCTTCCTTTTGTAGTAGGAAGTGTGCTGTCAATGACTCTCTTACGACTGACCACATAATATTATAAATGTCAAGATACTGAAAACTCAACAACTGTAAAAAAGCAACTGCAAAGTGAGACTGTTCTTAAGTTTTTGTTTCTTTTCTTTTTGCTATAAATTATTCTTTATTTTCAGCAATTAACAAAGGCTCTGAATGAGATTTTCTTCGCTAAAAAATCAATATTTTTAGTCCTGCTGTTCTGCTGAGAAAGAAATCAATACTTCTCCTCTGAGATATCCAGGAAGTCACCAGGAAGACCATAACAGAGTAGACTTGGCATTTCTCAAATTTCTAAGTAAAATTCAAACAGGAAAAATATCATTCAACGTTCTCTAGAGAACATAAAGCAGCAAAAAATCTCACGCCAAAGCTTAAAAACATTATTTCAAATCTTCCCTTAAAAAAAAAAAAAAAGCGTGAGAGGGAGCATCATTAAGCTGGAATCCGTGGAAATAGAGTTGTTGTGCTTTGGGGTTTTTTTTGGTTTGGATTTGTTTTTTAAGAGCTAAAAGAAATTTCAAGCCTTACACTTGCCTTGGAGCCTCATTTCCAATTTTTGTGGTTTTACAACCACAGTTTCTTATTGCTTTTTCTTTTTTTTTTTTTTTTCCCTGAGAGGGAGGAGTTGTTTGTTTGTTTTTCTAAAGTATTTCTCTCTTTGTCATATATGATACCCACACACAAAACAAGGGAAACTAATACCAAAGGGCATGCTGAGAAACTGTCTATTTGAATCAAATAACATTTTCCCTTCTGCATCACCAGAGCCTATAGGCTCTACCCAGTAGGACCGCTAAAGTGAGAGGGAGACTTTATATGTCTTCCCAACCTGACACACAAGTCCTGCAGTACCTTAACTTCTCCAACAGTCTGTTTTATAGTCCACAGGCTGAGATTGCAGCTGTGCCCAGTAAGAAGTTATAGTCAGCAGGCAGTGCCTGTTCTGCCCACTAGTGAAGTGGGCAAACATCTCCAGTGCAGCTGTGCCTGGAAAAAGTAAGGCCTCAAGTCTTAAGCCCTGTCTATCTCACAGAGCCTTCAGAGTGCACAAATTAAACACAGAGGCCTTCTTAGTAGGACTCTAGCACCTTTTGGTGATACGGACTGTAAAATAACAGAGATGTCTACAACCCTGAGAATATCTTGCAGACTGCCACATTGACACCAGAGGCATCTAAGACATGTCAATGGATAGACTACTCTTGGGCATCCATGCCAGCACACAACCCAGACTTACGTATTGACAGCGGTATTGCATGCAGAGATTTTTCTCTAATTTGTAGAATGAGAATGGCTAAATTGTCAGTGTCTTACTTTTTAGAAACATTTTCTCTAGTGTTGGCAGGTACTTTGAAAAACAAAAGCCACTTCTGCATGCACAAGTCTTCCCTAGATCCCACTTGAAAAGCCTTACTGTGGAGACAGAGAACAGAAAGCCAGGTTCAGACAACAACGTTGCAAGCTTCTTCATCTACTGCCCTCAGCAGTTTGTGAGTTTTATTCTTAAAAACTTCCACAAAGAAAGAGCAAAGGGTAGGGTATTTCTGATTGCTGCAGTCTCCTGCTAATTTGTCATACTGTGTTTTTTGTTACGGTGGGGGAAAAGAGCACATCCTTTGTGGAATTTTTATGCTTATGATTTTGCAACTTCGTTTGAAGTTTTAAATAAATAACAGCTTCTTACCAGTAGCTTGAAATAAACAGTGAGTTTGTCCTTGGCTTGTGTATAGTGTTTCTTGGGTTTTGTGGTGGGTTTTGGCAGGGGAAGGGAGGTGAGAGTAAGATGTTTCCCTCTGACATTTTTCTTCTTTCACACAGTTCCATATGCCTAACATCCTCAAAGTTTCAGGGACTAAACCTTCCTATTTTCTGATCAACTCAGTGGATCAAGAGTAGAAACAGATCTAGAAAATAAGGCTTTAGACACATCCCTACCTTGGTCCTGAGACCAGAACTTACTGTCCACAATCTCTTTGTATTAAGGACCTCCAAGATATCCAATCCTTCCAAAGGCCAGTACCATGACAATGTGATTCGATGCCCCATGGTGTGGATTGTCTGTGATTCAGACTTGCGTGACACAGTTTGCAGTGTTCTCACAAGCAAAATACCACAAGGAAAAATCTGAATTGTTGCTGGTTTCTAATGACTAATTTTTGACAACACTAATAAAGCATTTTACAGTTTGTTGGGTTTTTTTTCCCCTAAGTATTTGACTCTTTCCAGTTTAAAGTAAATTTCAATCACAGAAGCATTTAGGCTAGTTCAATTGATGTTCACTACATCAAAATCCGGCGACCTCCTTTCTAATGATGAGGACAGTTCATGCTTTTCATAGCTAACTCAAGGTGAGACTCAGAAAAGAAGTTTACAAACAATTAGTTGTGTTAAGACTTGTTGTTTACTTGTTAAGCCCATGAGAAAATTTATTGCTCCAATAAAAATTGAATGAAAATAAATAAAAGGAGATTTAAATTAAAGAAGCTTAAGCTTTACAAGTGTGTTGTAAACAAGAAAAAGATGTAAAGGCTTTTTGTGTCCTGAGGAAAGAGTGCTTTTCTTCTGTATTTTAGAGTATTTTTAAAGTTTCCTGAATATAAGTAATCTGTTTTACTCTCCAACTTTATACCCTTTGTTCCACAATTTGCAAAAACAAATTCCCCTTTAAGCCACTGCATTTCCTGACCACAGAAAAATACAGACAGTAAATTTAAGATGGATGTTCCTAAAGCAGTATACATGTTATGATCTCAAGTGTGATTCTGCTTGAGAGCTTGACTATGCATTTTATAATTGCGTGTGAAAACACATAAAACAGAAACAGAAAAATAAGAATCATATTCTCCCCATTTCTCTCTCTTATCATCACCTATCATGTTTTCTGTAATATCTAGCCATCCGTAATGAAGCTCTTGTTTTGCTCTCTTCATAGAGCAAGTCTCTCAGTCCACTGACCTTCTAACTGTTATTCTCCATCTTTGCTTTTTTTTTTATCTCAGTATCCTTTGGCCATTCATTCTGTTCCCAGTATTTCACCTCTACATTTCTTGCAGAACTGTCTTTGCATTTCAGCTTCCTGAGTCAGTTTTCTCTCAACACTACAGAGAAATATTATGCCCATGTAAGCATTTATGTGGGTGATGCAAAACCACTAAACCTGAGCATGGAAGCAGCTACTATTAATAAAAAACACAAAGTTCATCTGCAGATAGCACTCATATTTAAAAGACATGGAGTTTTGTTCTTGTTTAGCAAGGAATGAGAAAAAGAGAGAAAACTGTCATCTCATATGTTTTCTAAGTTTACTGAGGTGTAACTTCATCTTCTGCTTACTTTTATTCTCCCTGTGAGACACATTGTTCACCAACTAAATACTAGACCTCCTCAGTCACACTGAGGATTATCTAATGCTAATTGTAATCTGTTTTTTTCTTACATTCTGAATATTTAGCTCCATTTTTGTGCAGGATTTCTTCAGAAGTTCCCGCTTCTGTGAATAGTCAAACTAAACGTCTTTCCCACATGTCCACATCTTCTATAATTTCAGATAGGTCTCACAGGACTCACAACTGCATTGTCAGATAATTTGTTAGTGTGCTTCCACAGTCCTCTTACACGTTTGTTGTTTTTTTCTTAATTGTGACCTGAAATTTTAGTGCTAAAGATAGCACAAATAACGGAAATGCTCAGTGACATGTTTATATAATAGCCCTCCAACAGAAGCCGAGGCAGCAGATGATTACTGAAGTTTCCTCTGTGCTGATGGGCTCTGTAGTATATGTGCTCAGAATTAGTAAGGAATCATGCTGACATTCCCTTACATGCTGTAGCTTATCTAACCTTGCTTCACACTTCGAACACTATTTAGGAATAAAGATACCTTTACATTAGGTGCTGTGGCAATGTAAGTAAAAAGATGCCCCTCTGCTCCAAAGTAATTACAATATGGGCATAGAAAGAGACAGAAAAACAAAAATGAAAGACAACAACAGAACATTAGGTTGTCCCATTTGTAGAGGTCTACCACTAGTGACCTGGGGTTACTTTTTAGCTACAGTCAAAAAAAAGAAAATCTAGAATGAGACTACAGATTTGTTTAGTGGCTAGTTACACAAAATTCTACTCAAGCATTTTGAGCAGCACAAGGGAAAACACAAAGGTAACTGCTCAAAATTAAGAACAAACAATCAAGTTTGGCATCAGTAGCTGACTGACTGTCCATCTTGGAGATGGCATCCTAATAGCAAGACAGAAGTAGAGAAGATAAAAAAATATTGCAAAATCAAAGAGAATTAGTTCATATTTGATAGGACAGAGAAGTTGGGTGCATCAGATGATCTGGATGAATGTGGGTAGATGAAAATGGCTTGTCTTAGTGAAGTTCTATAGTTCTATAAGAAGGCAATCCAATCTCAAAGTGATTTCTTAGGAAAAGGTTTCAACTGAATATGACTTCCAGGTCAATGGCTTGAACATTTGGAAATATACTGATCAAGCAAGGAAGGTAATGAAAAAGATGTGGGCGAGAAACTAAAAAGCTCAGGCTTAGCCATGGTAGACTTGTGCTGGTAGCTAACATCCATCACGAATCGTTAGATGCAGACCAAAATGTGTATTATCAGCTTTGATAGAGAAAAAATAGGTACATTCATTTCCAGGATAAAAATCAGAAGTCACATAGCAGTACATAGGGAATAGATCCTCCTAATTTCAATCTTTTAGTTAATAAGAATCTTTTCCCTTTATTGTAAAGTGTTTAGCTTCTGTAATTCTTACCACTGCCAGCTTCATTGCAATATAATACCAAAAGAAAAAAAAAAAAGGTAAAGTCTGCTGAATAGAATAGTCAGTGGACTCAGTAAAGGGGATTTTGCAGCTGAGAAAAACGGCATACATTGGCAGAACTGTACTGATTCTAAGATAGACCTGCCAAGATGTGTCCAAGCATCAACTCTTTTTGTATTACCAAATATATCAAGTGTTTCCAAACCATAGATTAACACTGATCTTTGCGATACCCACAAAAATTATTTATATCCTGGCTTTCTCCACATCTAGATATGTATGAGCGACAGAAATGTATTACAGATGATAAGTGGACAGTTGGATAATATTTGGAGGACAGTTCCAGAAGCTATCACTGTCACTGGGAGCTGGCGGAGGTGATTGCTGAACCGCTCTCTATCATCTTTGAGAGGTCTTGGAGAATGGGGGAAGTGCCTGAAGACTGGAGGATAGCCAATGTCACTCCGGTCTTCAAAAAGGGCAAGAAGGAAGATCCAGGTAATTACAGGCCAGTCAGCCTCACCTCTGTCCCTGGAAATGTGATGGAACAGCTTGTGCTGGATGCCATCTCCAGACAATTGGAAGAAAAGGAGGTTATCAGGAGTAGCCAGCGTGGGTTCACCAGGGGGAGGTCATGCTTGACCAACTTGGTAGCCTTCTATGATGTTGTCACTGGCTGGGTGGATGGGGGGACAGCAGTGGATGTAGTCCACCTTGATTTCAGCAAGGCATTTGATACTGTCTCCCACGACATCCTTATAACAAAGCTGAGGAAGTGTGGGATAGATGAGTGGACAGTGAGATGGGTTGAGAACTGGCTGACTGGCAGAGCACAGATGGTCGTCGTTGGCAGTGCAGAGTCTGGCTGGAGACCTGTAACTAGCGGTGTTCCCCAGGGGTTGGTGCTGGGTCCGGTCTTGTTCAACATCTTCATCAATGACCTTGATGAGGGGATAGTGGCCACCCTCAGCAAGTTTGCTGATGATATGAAGTTGGGACGATTGGCTGACACGCCTGAAGGTTGTGCCGCCATTCAGCGAGACCTGGACAGGCTGGAGGGCTGGGCAGCAAGAAACCAGATGAGGTTTAACAAAAGCAAGTGTAGAGTCTTGCACCTAGGGAGGAATAATTGCATGCAGCGGAACAGGTTGGGGGATGACCTGCTGGGGAGGAGCTCTGCAGAGAGGGACCTGGGTGTCCTGGTGGACAACAGGTTGGCCATGAGCCAGCAGTGTGCCCTTGTGGCCAAAAAGGCCAATGGCATTCTGGGCTGCATTAAAAAGAGCGTGGCCAGCAGGTAGAGGGAGGTGATCCTACCCCTCTACTCTGCCCTGGTAAGGCCTCATCTGGAGTACTGTGTCCAGTTCTGGGCTCCCCAGTACAAAAAACAGAGATCTAATAGAAAGAGTCCAAAGGAGGGCCACAAAGATGGTGAAGGGCCTGGAGCATCTCCCCTATGAAGAAAGGCTAAGTGAACTGGGTCTGTTTAGCCTTGAGAAAAGAAGACTGAGAGGGGACCTGATCCAGGTCTATAAATATCTAAGGTGTGGGGGGCAAAGTGGCGAGGCCAGACTCTTTTCAGCAGTGTGTGGAGAACAGGACAAGGGGAAACGGCCAGAAATTGGAGCATAGGAAGTTCCGCACCAATGTGCGCAAGAACTTCTTTACGGTGAGGGTGACGGAGCACTGGAACAGGCTGCCCAGGGAGGTTGTGGAGTCTCCTTCTCTGGAGATATTCAAGACCCACCTGGATGCCCACCTGTGCGACCTGGTGTAGGGAACCTGCTTTGGCGGGGGGGTTGGACTCGATGATCTCTGGAGGTCCCTTCCAACCCCTATGATTCTGTGATTCTGTTCTTCTTCTCCCTTCAAAATATCTGTCATTACGTATGGCAAATATCAGAAGCTAATTATAGTAATGAGGAAAGATGGTAAAGATGGTAAGTAATCTGGGGAAAACCTGAGGTTTATTTCTTCTTTAACACCTACAGTTTCAGAGATCAAATAGTGCTCTATATAAACAGAAAAGAATCAATACAGTACTCAGTTTTGGTGCTGGTATTCTTTCCAAAAAGCTGCAAAGCTGTTTTTTGGGTGTATGGTTTGTTTGTTGTTTGTTGTTTTTTCTGACATTTTAAGCCATTATCTCGTGAATGAAGAATGGAACAGTGAGGAACAAAAAAATGAGATATTCTTTTTTACCCATTGTATGTTGAACAGAGAATATGTTTCCCTTGAATTTACTCAATAGCGTTCTCCTACTCAGATAATCCAGCTGAACAATAAGCTAACTGAGGAATAAGTTTCATTCACTTCTCAGAATTAATGGTCTAGTCCAGAGAATAGCATGCAGTGGTTTAAATGGTTTGGAAGAAACACAGTTGAACTATGTATTGCTAGCCAAACATGAAAACCTGACAAAAGCATCTACCAAATGATAAGTATTTTGACAGTGTACTTTGCAAGAAATTATAAACAATGTGAATCTGATACCCCTCAGTCCTGCATGTTCTACAGTTTTCTACATCTGTGCAAAAAGACTGCAAAATGTTCAGGTAAGATCGCTTTGCACAGTTGCTGATTGCTACTCAGATTGTGAAGCATTAAAAAATAAGTCTTCTGTGTCCCAGTCACCCAAAGTGGATGTTTAGTTATTTACTCAGACTACTCTCCTCACTACTCTAATGCATTTGTAAGAGAACTATATGAAAAACATGTTCCCTGATGGCGTTATACTTTTAAAGGCTCAAAACCAAAAAAAAATTAATTTAGCATGCTATGAAAGAATTAAAGCAATATCAACATATTTTTACTATTCCAATTTTTTCATAAGGACTTGCTCTTTGCCTCTTGCCAAAATTCAGCATGGCCCCAGAGACTTGCATGACAAACCTATGTGAATGACAATCGCCATTTCTGAGCTCCTACCTGGTAGAGGCCACCTTCCTAAAAAAGAAAATTCAGAGTGACATTTCTTCTGACACCGAGCGCTCTGGGAGTTAATTACAAATACATTTCCACTTTCTTTTAATCCTAGTTTAACAATCAGAAGCAAAGCCTTAATCTTTTTAAAAATTTATTTCCTTAATAAAATTGTTTTTTTAATTTATCTGGCATTTGATATAATACCAACAACTAAGAAAAGACACATTTATATAATCCTATGAGACTCTAAAGTGTTTTGTTCCACAAAATCACATAATCACATAATAAAATGTAATTGTATTACTTTTAAACTGATGTTGTCGCATACATCACTTAGTTAAAAGAACTGATGTATTTACAGATAAATTCTTAAAATCTTACCCAGAAATTTTAAGATACACCAGATACCATTATGCATCATTTTATATTCTCAGAAATAATGTGGTAATGTTAATGTGGTATAGAAATGGAGTTTCCAGTGAACTGCTCTTGGCACCCACATGAACCCTTGCACAGCAAGGTCCAGCAGGCTACAGTGATACTGGAGAAGAGACCCACTTGCACAAAAAGCTCTCAAGAAACAGATCTTAAGAAATACTGAAACAATTTGTACCAACCCTTAAGCTATCAGAGTCAGTCAACAGCAAAACTATCTCTGACCTTAACAGGAACAGGTTTTGTTTCATTAAAGTCTCTTCACTGCAGAGCAACTTTGCTAGCTCACCAGAAGTGACTTCAATTTTCTGTGAGATTGCCAGCTTGGCTACCACAATCACAATGGCCAAGCCACTAGTCAGATCACTCGTACATAAGTGGAATCCTAACATTTTGCATTTTACGCACCATTTGAAATAGGGGTAATAAGACTAAATAAATGGGCGTAAATTAGTTGTCTTTGGATAGAAGGCTTAGCAATGTGTGGTGAAGGAGCTATGAGTCGAGCAGGGAAGTATTACAACATGATTCTGCCTCCTTTTTCTACTCAGCATCTCTACATCAATCAAGTTGCTTAGTGCCATTGCAAAAGTACACAGTGAAATGTGAATTATCTTATGAAAATGCTAGTTGCAAGCACATTTGTACTTTGCTCTCCAATCCACTTAAGTTTGCCTGTTGTGTTGTTGGGAAGATAGCCTTGACATGATAGTTAAACTTTTACTCTGTGTGATTCTGGTAAATAAAGGGCCCGATATATTTTTATATACTTTTTTTTAGCAGAAAACAACTCTAGAGTTACATTTGTCATATATTCAGTACAAGCTAATCATATTTTGACAGAACCACGGGAATTGAACTGTTCATTATTCATTGCATACTGAAACTATGAATACTGTATCTTCTTACTTGGATTAGAGACAACAGTTTATTTTGTAGCCAAATACAAAAAGCAGGGAGGTAGGAAAGGGAAGTGTTTTGGAAAAGTATATTAATACAATTTGATATACATGTCCCATAGCTTTTACAAACCTAACTGGTAAAAAGTTCTAATGTAGTTTATTACTTTTTAAAGGGTTTTTCTGTTCCATTTAGCATACAATAATGATCAGAACTGAGGGCATGGACGGGAAAAGTATAGTTGTGTAAAAACCTGGATTTATAAAATTCATATTTGAAACATGACTAGAAAATAGTGGTAGCATTGGCAGTAATTGTATTTTCTGTGCAGAAAGTAGATGTATATCATGCAGTTAGAAGCAAAACAAAATATTTATATTCATGATTATACGTAACACCAAAATAAGAATATTTACTTTTAGAAGAGAAATTAGGTACTTCAGGCTAAATAATCCCTAGAGGATTTTCTTTTGGAAGAGGAACTTCAGGAAAAAAAAAAAAAAAAAAAAAAAAAAAAAAAACGTTAATAACAGTTTATTACTGCTGAGCAGCTGAGTTCACATGAGCTTGTAGCTTTTACCTTTTAAAGTTTGTCTTTCAAGATTGCAAAAATGTAAAGCTTCAGGTATTATTTCCTGTGACTGATTCAGTCTCTTGTGTTTGGGTTCCACTTCAAATCCAAACTGGAATGCCTTTATTTTCCAGTTTATTATAATGTATAAATCTGGAACAAAGGGCTGATAATAATATTACTAAAGGTGTGGAAGTATTCCTTTTTCACTGGAACAAAGCAACAGTAGGAATGCCAAGATTTGGGTCAGCGAATACACTTTCCTTCAGTCTGATCTCCTGCTCGAAATACAGCATACACACAGAATCACACAGAATGGCCCGGGTTGGAAGGGACCTCAAGGATCATGAATCTCCAACACCCCTGCCACAGGCAGGGCTGCCAACCTCCCCGTTTAATACTAGACCAGGCTGCCCAGGGCCCCACCCAACCTGGCCTTGAACACCTCCAGGGACAGGGCATCCACAACCTCTCTGGGCAGCTTGTTCCAGCACCTTACCACTCTCATAGTAAAGAACTTCCCCCTGACATCCAGCCTAAATCTTCCCTCCCTCAACTTAAAACCATTTCCCCTTGTCCTGCTGTTATCTACCCTTTCAAAGAGTGGACTTCCCTCCTGTTTATAGGCTCCCTTTAGGTACTGAAAGGCTGCAATTAGGTCACCCCACAGCCTTCTTTTATCCAGGCTGAAGAAGCCCAGCTCCCTCAGCCTGTCTTCATAGGGGAGGTGCTCCAGCCCCCTGATCATCTTTGTGGCCCTCCTCTGGACCCTCTCCAACAGCTCTCTTTCTTGTAATAGATGAAACTTGTCCCTACATCTGGAAAGTTCCAGATGTATTGTTGGTACAATAACCCAAGTCATAAAATAGTAACATGCTGATTGCCTATGGACTCCTAACATACTAGGAAGCACAAAAAAAAGAGGAAATCTGTTCTAATCATAATTTGGGCCAGGAACCCAAAATAGCACTGGAGAACATATTGAAAAAAAAATCAATATTCTACATATGTATTTGCAAATATAAAAGAAAAGAGAAATGCAGAATATGTGCACTGAATGGGCACATGGGGAGAAACCGAGTGAGATAAGTATATCAGATTGTCAACTCCTTTCCCAGACCTCCACTGCACAAGCAGTAACAAAAATAATAGAGAAAGTCTGCTGACTACAACTGGAGAAAAGGCAGAACACAGGTTATGTATCAAAGATACAATCATTTTTCAGTGGATATAGCATAAGTAATGTATGCCATGTACTTGAATACATCTTTCTCAAGCACTGCAGATTATTTCTTACCCAGAGAAATGCTAATCAATACAACAGTATAGTAGTCCATAAGATGGTAAGATTTGAGCACAAACAACTTGATGAACTCAGAACCAAGGTTTATAATGGAACCAGGAGAACCTCTGCATTTCAAAAAAACGTATCAGATGTGGACACTATCATCTTTAAAAAAAAAAAAAAGAAAAAAAGTAAACACTTTTAAACTGGATGATACCCCAAAGCTCCAAGAATTTTTTAGAAAATTGACCTTGTCTATTTTATAGCTGGAATCCCAGAATCACAGAATCACAGAATCGTAGAGGTTGGAAGGGACCTCCAGAGATCATCGAGTCCAACCCCCCTGCCAAAGCAAGTTCCCTAAACCAGGTCACACAAGTAGGAGTCCAGGCAGGTCTTGAATATCTCCAGAAAAGGAGACTCCACAACCTCCCTGGGCAGCCTGTTCCAGTGCTCCGTCACCCTCACCGTAAAGAAGTTCTTGCGCACATTGGTGCGGAACTTCCTATGCTCCAGTTTCTGGCCGTTTCCCCTTCTCCACACACTGCTGAAAAGAGTCTGGCCTCGCCACTTTGCCCCCCACACCTTAGATATTTATAGACCTGGATCAGGTCCCCTCTCAGTCTTCTTTTCTCAAGGCTAAACAGACCCAGTTCACTTAGCCTTTCTTCATAGGGGAGATGCTCCAGGCCCTTCACCATCTTTGTGGCCCTCCGCTGGACTCTTTCCAAGAGATCCCTGTCTTTTTTGTACTGGGGAGCCCAGAACTGGACACAGTACTCCAGATGAGGCCTTACCAGGGCAGAGTAGAGGGGAAGGATCACCTCCCTCCTGCCCACCTGCTGGCCACACTCTTTTTAATGCAGCCCAGAATGCCATTGGCCTTTTTGGCCACAAGGGCACACTGCTGGCTCATGGCCAACCTGTTGTCCACCAGGACACCCAGGTCCCTCTCTGCAGAGCTCCTCTCCAGCAGGTCATCCCCTAACCTGTACCGCTGCATGCAATTATTCCTCTCTGGAAACACTGTAACCTATAATTCTGCCTATACATACGTAGCTACCTTACGGAATAGACTCTGTACTGCTGCAAAGGATTGTATAAAGCATACTACAGAAGTCTGTGAATTTAATGTTATTACTGAGTAAGGATTTATATCTGAGAACTTTTGGAAATCAGACACTGGCACATCTGAAGCATGAAATAAGTTACCACCAGAACATTTACTAGATTTCTACTGATTCATACCTTACAAGTTTTCATAGGTTTTGAAGTATTCTATTCGTTAAAAAAGTAGTCACTACATTAAAGAGAAACACCGTAAAATCATTAAGTGAATATCAGCTTACATCAGCATTTATAACACTTCCCAAAGCTCTTTGCATTAGTCTAATCAAGCAGCATTAACCAAAAATCTAAACAGATAAAATAATAAAAAGTAAATTTGCAATATGGTGTAGAATATATTGATATGACCAGGTGACTCCCCATTCAGAAAATGTTTATCACAAGAAGATTTGACAAGATGCAAGAAGCACAGAATTGCACATTTGGACATTCATTTGAAGATAGTTCTCTTCAACAGTGGGTACATTTCTGTTATTAATTCAACAATCCAACCACAGAAAAAGTAAACAATTTAAAGTATTCTTTTGAAAAACTCATCAGAGAGATGTACTAATTATCACAGACTTCTGCCTCATCCATAGATGTGGCTGCATGATTGAATTCAGCCCAGAAAAATAGAGTGCAAACAGAAGGCATACTGGAAAGCTGGCCCTGGCTTCAGGCCCACCATAATCGCAGTCAAACTCATTTCCAAGGTCCACCACAACTCATTCCTCTCAAGCTTCCTCTGGGTCACTATGACCTTTGTTAAATGATACAAGTGATAAAAGTGGAGACTGGGAGCACATTTGTTGTGCTGTTCAAATTGAAAGCAACCAGAAGATCTGAACCAGATTGCAGTTAAATATAATAAATTGCTCAAATATATTACTCTGCTCCAGATGCATGATTCCTTACTGGTTTTAACAAAATGCAAGCTGTATTTGTAGAGACTAAAACCAACACATTACAGAATTCAGAAAGGGAACTGCACCTGCTGGAAGCTTGTCCTCATTTGACTGAACAACAGCCTTCCACATTTGAAGGGTGTGGTTCAGCTCAGTCAGAATTCTAAGTTTTTTGGCCCAAAACTTAGCAGGTACAGAAATTGTATACACATTTCAACAACAAACAAAGTAAGAGAAAAAAAAAAAAAAAAAAAAAAAAAGTAAAGTAAAGCAAAGTTTTGGTTTTATTTGCTTTTTTCAAAAGACAAGGAATGCAGTAAAAATAATGGAACCGCAAAAGGAAACGAAGTCTGTCATTCACAACATCACTGATACCAGGACGAGAGGAGACGATACAAAACCTGGTTTCAAATGTGATTACTGTGGGCACTGTTAACATTTTCATTCTTATCTGGTCTCAGCCTCGGAAATTTCCTGAGGACTTAACAGTTTTCACCTAAGAAAAATTTTGCCAAAATAAAATTAAGTAAAAGAAGGAAGGGCTGAAGAGGCAGACAACTATACTCTGGTTATACTCAGGGTACATTGAAATGAATGGGGCAGAAAGGAAATATTCAGAAACCTGGGCTGGCATATTGTTCTGTATATAACTTCAATCATACACATACTGTCTCCAAAACAGAGCAGGAGCTACCTGAAGCATGATCACAGCTCAGCCCCTATCCACAACTGCCCTCCTGTGCTGTGTTCACAACAGACAGGATCTTCTATTTTATGTCTCAGCGTGTTTTCACTTTGCAGGGAGAAGTACAGCATACAAAATACTCACAGGATCTTAGCAGGAGTCACTGCATCACGCAGAGACTGGCTAATGGTGGGGCTTCTAAACTACTCCTGCAGCAGCCCACTTGTCCGTGGATACAGAAGAACAGACTGGTCCAGGAGAAAACTCAGAGCCAGATTTTGAATTCCCTTTTTCTTCAGGCTCTGTCACTTTCCAAATGCTTTGCTGTAGAAAAAAACATGCAGCTGATCACATATGAGGACAAGCATTGTGCACGAAGAATACTGCAGACCTGTTTATTGGGGATCTAGGCTTACAGCCCCTAAAAGAGGGCTGTCAGAGGAAATAACATGGGATTGCCTTCCTACATGGAACAGATGCTTGAACAGGAACTAGACAGTGACTCTGAGAGAATGTGGAAGTTTCTCTTAACTACCAGAGATCAGCTGACCGGTAGCATCTTGTACTAGCATGGGGCAGGGTCACACAACTCTCACCAAACAAAAATCTCAGCAGAAACACAAATGGAGGAACCCCTACACTGAAGAACAAGACACAACATCCCATTAAGATCCCACAGGGGCAGAAGTTGCTGCCTTACATAAGGGTGATTTTGGCTCCTACCTCTCTGCATGGTAGGGATTCTCAGCTCCCGAGGAGTTCACAACTTGGAGGAGCAGTGAGATGTTGCTTCTGGGCATGGGTGTGGCTTTAGTGCTGCTATAATTTCCTGGCTCTTCTCTTTCTGTTGTCCACGTCAAGCGTTTTGAAGTGGCACTGTTACTTATTTCTAAGCGCAGTTGCCACTGATGCTGAACAGTGATCTATTGTTCCTATTGTTGCTTCCGCACTCAGTGGTTCATAAAAACAATGCTTAAGATGCAACTTCAGCACAGGGAGTCCCAAAACTGCTGACTGTCAGAAGCTGGGAAAGTATACCAGCAGAAACAATCATTCTATACTTGCCCTGCTTCTTACACTTGTCCATAAGGATATTCTGCTGACTGCTATCAGATACAAAGTCTTGGAACCCTTAGTCCAACTGCGGATTGCTGTCCTTATGCTCTTCCTCTGACATTTTCCTGAACAACACTCACAGTCAAAGTTCATGTTTCTTTTTACTGGCAATGCCAATGTCCTTTCTACTGTTATTTAAAAACTGCAGTCAAAGTGTAATACTTCAGTTTTCCATATAAATGTACTTTCTAGATTGTACTGCGTCAATTGAAGTAACCACGCCATGGAAGCAAAGCAACCTTTGCTGTCACTTGGTGTTCACGAGGATTTCAAATTTCAACAATGAGAATATTTGAAGAAGTAGAGAATTATGGAAAATGAGGATATTTAAATTTCACCAGCATTTTTTAGCTTTTGATAAAATTTTAAATGGATGTTTATTTAAGCTCTTTTCCATTTTGAAATCCTAATTTCACCAGCTGCTTTATTTTTTCCCAAAAGAAAAAGATAAATATTTCAAAAACCTTAAGAAAGTGGCATTGTTTTCTACCCAAAAAATGCCCCATTTTATTAAGAAATTCTGAATCAGTGTGGCTTGTTTTTCTCAGGAAAAAATCAGAAACTGTATATTAAAAAAAAGGTAAGAATTTTTTCAACAATGTTACTCATAAAGAATAAGAGTATGATGCATGTGCAATAGAGTAGCTGATTATCAGAACTGCACAACTTTGCATTTTAAGCATATGGCAGAAGATTATATAGATTCCAAAGCAAAATACAGATTGTCATGATAATTTTGAAGGGAAAGTTTTAAGGTGAGAGAAACCAATGCCAATAGGACACTAATGCACCTACCAGACAATGTAAGGGCAATGGGAAAAAGCCTGGATGGTTTCAAAAGAAATATTCTTTAAACTATTTAATAAAACAATTGTTCAACAGATGCTTGCACTTCTCTTAAATAAAGAGTCATTTCCAGAGGAAACCAAGTTCAATAGGATTTAAAATACTCATGAATTAATATGCTTTGGACATAGAAAGATATGTATTTCCCAAAGAATTAGTAACTTATCAATATGACAGGATTAATGGAATCCATTGTATCCATTGTTATCACAATAAATAATGATAACTGAATATACATTTTACTAAAATTATTATGACAAAGCATTTGAATATAACTGTAAATTGCAAATATACATTGAATTGAATAAAAAAGGCAGCTACCTGGAGCATTCAAAACAACACTTATCAAAAGAATAAGTGAATGACAAACTAAATCTTAAAACTTAGGTAATGAAGGAATTCATAAACAGATTTTTTTTAACAATAAACTTTGTAAAAGAGGTATTTTCAAACAGATATTACCATGCAGATTATATTACTGAAGCTGTGTCTACGATTGTATTACTGAAGCTGTGTCTACATCTTTAAACACTTGGAGAGGTTCATTTCTGGCCAACAATTCAAGTCATAGGTCATACCAGAGCTTTGGATAAACAACGCTCAAAACAGACTAGAAGAGCAATCAAGAAAGGGCTAAATATCAGAAAGAAAGGATAACAACGAAATGTTGATTTGCCCCTGTGTGGCAGATAAAGGAACCTGTACAGAGCAGATGTCACATTTTTTTAGCAATACATATACCCAAATTTGCTTTTGGCAAAAATTGCTCAACTGCTGCTGTTTTTCATGAAGTCAATGAAGACTGAGTTAGATAATGAGCTGGCATGCACTTCTGAAATGTTTACTGTGTTCCTTAAAGTAAGGGGAACATGCTGGTTCTTAAACTAATTTGTTTTTTTGTTGTTGGCTTCCCCCTTCTCTCCCCTACTACTCTGTTCTCCCTACCTTTAGAATAAACAGAAAATGACTGAATCTTTTGATTAATTTTTATTTTTTATTATTTTTTTTTTTTTTACAATTATACAACTGAGGAATCGGTAGTTTCCAAATGGCAAACAACTGAGCCATGTCAAGAGCCATGTTAATCTCATGTGTTTGCTCCATTGTTAACAATGAAGGAAGGGGGGTGAGGAGGACAAAATAAAATCTGTCTGCTCTGGCCGAAATGCAGGACATGAACAAGGAGAGTTTCCACAAACAATGTAGTCTTTTTCTTCTGGTTGGGGGAGGTGATGGTAGCAGTACTTTTGTGGAAAGAGAGGCTGTCCCCATCTTGCCAGTCAATACAGCATTCAGGAAATTTATATGGTGGGAAGAATTTCCCACCCATTGTTAACTAAGAACTTGATTTGAAAATGCAGGTTTTAATTAAAATTGGCACTTCCAAGCTTCATGCTGGCATCCACCATCTTGCTAAACACTGAGCTCATTTGTGGTTCCAGCAGTTTGCAAACCCACTGTCAGAGGTGACAAACCAATTCCCATCCTGCCATCCTTACTCAGTTCTCAGACCTCATCCTATCATGAGCAAATGGTAAATTTACTCCAGTAAACACAAAGCAAGGACTGTGGGATGTGGCCCCATTTGGCTAGAATACACAGATCCCAGACTTTATTACTTTTAAGACACTATTAACGGGCAAGAATTCTTCAGAAATGTTTGGAAGAAAAGGGGGTCAGTTATTTTCAAGGCTTCTGCATGCTTCACTACCCTCAGATATCCACAACCATCACTGTGGCAAGAGATCCCACTCCTCATTTTAAATTTAATTCCCTTCCAACCTGTACACCCTGGGAATAGTATTCAAAGGTAGAAATTCTAAAACATTACCACCAGCAATAAAAACTTTTGGATATATAAGATGTAAAATTTGTCTCTTTCATGCAAAAGGACAACAAAGCTTACTAGATTTAATGAATATATTAGCATTTGCAATGCGTTCTGACTTGAGGGATCCCAGATGAAAAGCACAGTTACAGATGTGCTTAAGTAACCGGTAAAATATCTTCTCTGAATAGGAGATAACACATTATTTAGGACCCTTTTCAGAATAGTTCTTTGAAAAGGAAAAAAAAAAAAAAAAGTATTTTTTTCTAGCTGTACATATCCTAAAATCTTGAAGAACAAGCTGGGAGGGTGAATTTTCTATTTTCTTTTATTTGATTAGGATTGATGCCTTTAATATGTCTAACATTGTTGGTTTCACTACAAAGGATTTTGCTTCATCTTACAGCAGAAGCAAAATATTATGCAAATTGAATAAAGGACTTCACAAGACTATCCAGTTCATGTGAATACTAGCTAGCAAAGAAAGCTGTCGCTGGCTTTTGAAAAATCTGTCAACAATTAAGCTCATCAAAAGGAAATTCATAAGCCGATTTAGCAGAAATGTCTCACAAAGCCTGAACACTGTAAGGTACATTCATGTATTCAGCTCAGTTAAAGTTCTATTCATGAATTAAAGTAATTACCAAAGATTCATATATTTTTACTAAAAGCTTGCTGAATGCATAAATCCAGACATAGAAAGAACCTCAAGATTTCTAAATTACTGCACTTTGGAGTCTGCAGAATTATCTTACAAGAGGAATAAATCAGCTTTCCAAGTCTTCTTACATTATTCTGAGAAATACCATCTTTCAAAATCAAGTACGAAAATGAAAGATATCTAATACTTATGCTCAGTGCCCATTTACTGGACTTAAATCTTAAACAGATCTTTGTTACTGCATTTAGAGCATTCTATAGTCTTTATTTAAGCCAGAGGATGTGGGCTTAAAAAGGGTTCTAGCAGGAGAGTTCCTGAAACCTCAACATCAAAGTAGGTGAGTCAATAAAGTAACGTCAGCACTGCAGACTATATGTCCATCTCCCAAAATCCTGTTACAGGACACACAGAAACTTGTGAAATAAAGTGCTTCTTTTGTCTCATGATTTATCCAGACCATAGTTAGCAATCCAGAGAAGTATCTCCAGGAAATTACAAGCTTCATTAGGGAACTTCTCCCTACACTGCCTGTTAATTTCACTAGCAAACTCCAGTTATTCTGAATTTTGCACATATACATGATTTGATCAGATCTGACTCATCACACTGTGTTAAAGACTATATTCTGGTCTCTTCCAGTAATGAATTTGTGTTGATTTTGTAAGATCCTGTTCATGACCTTAAAGCTAGTTCATAGGGTTAGACCTTTCATTTTTCTTTGTTCAGCTATTACTTTCTGCCACTGCTCTTTCATTATTCAACCTCAGGTCTTACAGGAATAGGACTTGGCTGATACTTATTTGCGAAATTCTTTGCCTTCTGATCTCAGGAACTTTGAAACTCTTTGCTTCAGAGTGTCAGACTAAGCCTGGATTAGGATTCTGTCTTTCATCTACTATTCAGCAAATGATTCAGCTTTGGTCTGAGACAACTTATAAAAACCAGACCAAATAAATTCACACTGTATTGGAAAAAAATCTATCGGGGAACAACTGATAAATGACACTTACTCAGCAGCTACTGTTCATTTCCTTTTACATACGAGCAAAGTTCAGATATTGCCAGAAAATTTCAGTGTTGAAATTTAAGGTTGCAAGACTGTTTTAACACACTGCAGTGATTGTACAATTACTCCTAAAACAAACAGACCAAAACATAACTCTAGAGTACTCTAGGCTGAGTTTTACAAAAATACAAATATGAAAGTAGAATCACATAGGTGTGAAAGAAGTAATTTCCACCCCACACTGGAGAGATAGTACACATTAGCTATACAGCTATGATTAATCAAAATACTGTTCATTGTTGCAAATAAAACTCAGTGATTTTTATAGACATCTGTTTTCTCTCACATTTACCACATACATAGATGTAGTGTCACTATTACAGACATCTGACTCATCCAAAAACATCAGAAGTCAACCATTAAATCAGTGAGGAGTAAGCAGCCCATTAGAAGCCATGAGGAATATAAGATGCATGCAGCCTAGGGAAGATTACTGAAGTTGCCAGGCCACCAAGCTCCTTGCATATGGCCTTGCTGAAGATGAGGCGGTGCTCAGCAAGCAAGACCTCTGTTCGGCAGGTAGCCACAAAGCTCATGGAAGCTAGTGGACACAACAACTGTCTTCTACTCAGCCTAAGCAGTGAGAGAGCAAAAAAAAAAAAATACTCCTTTTGTTTAGCAATAAATACAACAATAGGAGCTACAGGCTAAATTGCGAATCAGCATGACAAAGCTGGAGGAGGAGCTGGGCCATGCAGCCTGAAGGATCTCCCCCAGAGTCAAATGCAGAAGTGGGAGTTGGACTTTGCTTTTTAGAATAACTACTTCATGTCAGAAGTAAAAAAAACATGCAGGAGAGCAAGGAGACAATCCAGAGATGGGTCCACAGAGGCTAGTGAAGACAGCAGCATGGCCCTCAAAGAAAAGCAGAAAGCTTTTTGGGTACAGTGCTGGCTGCTGCAGGACTTGGAACTGAACAAAGAAACACTTGAGGGTGTTCAGAGAAATTTAAACTAGTGGAATATTATTTTAATTAAATAGGACTGTATCAATGACATATCTGACAGTTACCACAGTCTCCTCCCTGCGGCAGCAACCTGTGAGGCCTGTGAATTGGGCAGCTACTACAGCTAAGGGGGAATAATCAGGAGACCACAAAGGTCTTTCTTGCAAAGTTCATAACATCAGCAGGACAGAGGTGCATCCCTGCCATACTTCCATCTAAATAATCTCTAGGGTGTTGGTTAAAACACAGTATGGAGAGGGTATTTCAAACCCACACAGGACCAGGAAGAATGCACTCACCACCACCCGGGTACCAAAGTAGACCTCAAACATTTCAACAGAAAAAAAATCTGAAAGTTGAGTAGATGACACAGCTGTCCAAGCTTCCTAGCAGGTGAAGTTTGGAGACCAACCTGCACATCAACAGCTGGCTCACAGGTGAGTGCCCCCATGTCTTTGGAGAGCATTGTGCCCATGACAGAAACTTGTGCCAATGCTGAAGGGGCAGCAGCCATTCTAATCTAGGAATCAATCACTGCTGCAAACAGGGATGTTACAGAAACCTTGGCCATCGTGGCTGTGTGAGAGCCAGTGGAATGGCCAGCTGAACTGCTGCTCTAGCCTCCACGCTGCCAGCAGTTCTCTTCTGCTATAGGAGAGAGCCTGGGATCCAAGAATCAGCCACCAAAGACACAGGCAGTTCATATCTGGCTGCTCCTGCCATCTTTCTCCTTCTCATACCTTTCCATATCATACTCCCTTACCCCAAAATGTTCTCACATCTGGGAGCAGGAACTTGGCACCAACCAACCTCATGTTTCTGACTGTGGCTGCTCAGCTAGATTAAAATTGAATCTGAAGTAGGAACTACACTTTTAAAGCGCTCTCCTCTCCAGAGTCAGAATGAGACAGTGCTGCACACAGCAGTATGGGTCTAGGTAAATCCCACTTTGTGGCATCATATTCCCCATGTCTTTCTGTGGGCCTAGCTGTAATTTTGCGGTTTGTGCTTAATGCAACTGAAAGGCTCTCACCGACTTCTCTAGGTTTAGATCAGATACTTAACAGAAATTTTGAAATAGAACGATTAACTAGTGGCTGTAGGATTTATCAAGTAATTTTATGAGGGAATGCACAACTGCTGCTGCATGCCAAAATGAACAACTGAGGTGCTTAAAAGTATCAAAGCAACTTCTAACTTTAAAACTCTATTTTATCTCCGAATTTAGCTACCTTAACCCAAGTTACTGAAAGCAATTGGATTTCTTTTCTTTACCTTCTCTTACTGACTTTTATCTGACTTTCTCTACTGTGCATCCCATGTAATAATATCTCTCTTCCTTGTAAGTGTAAAGACCTCAATTTTAAGTGAGCTTTGTGACACTTTAGTACCATAAGGCTCTTTCCACGTGAGTTAGGTTAATGTACTTACATTTATACAACAGTATTAATTTTTTAAAAATACCTATTTGACATTTAAGCTATGTGCAATAGTTGGCAGCCTACTGATATAATAGAGAGACCAGATTTGCAGAAAATTGGTTCTTCCTGCAAATTTTCTAAGAAATATCTCATACTGAGCATACTAAAATAACTCTGAACATTTTCTAAAAGCTTAGCTCTTACGAAGGAAGGACAAAGCAGATTGGAGTAACTAAAGAGCACAGAGAAAGCAAGTAATTTGTGCTACGACAGTGAAGAAATCACAAGCCTAGAAAGAGCATGCAGAAAACTGGCTGTGCTCTGTCACCACTACTGAACAATACTCCACTGTGCAGCTTTTTAAATACTTTTTAACATTTAGCCCTTTTTAAACATGTAGTTGTCCTGTAGACACTGATGTCCTCAGATCCAAGTATAATCACTCTTCTCAATATTTGGTCCATCTCTATTGTAAGCTCTTAAGACAGCTACAAAATATTGCTAATATTTTTGAGCTAATAGTGTGTTTAGAAGGTCGTGTCAGGTTATTGCTGGGAGGATTAAAAGATTTTCTTTCCTCCAGAGCCCTTTGTTATAAGAAACCAAGGAAATTTAAAACAGGATTTATTCCTTCGAACCAGGACAAACCAACAGAGTACTGTGGCAAGAGCATAAAGCAAGAGTACTCTGGGCCAGGAAATTTACAAAGAAAGCTTTCTACGAACTCAAAAGTTAAGCTGAAGTTTTAAAACTCTTAATGGTTCTATATTAAGGGCAGCAAAAAGCAGCTAGTTTCACAGTCACTCACTTTTGTAAGTCCTCTTTCAAAAGATCTTGTTAGAGTATGTTGTAGTTTCTTTGTCATCAGTAACACAAGCAGACATTTCTAGCATTTATATGCTACATTTTGTAGCTGTCAAACTTTACTCAGGTCTTGCTGTCTGCTCACAAGGTCACGAGCAAGAAAGGCTACCGATGAGTATCAGCTATGACTTCAAAAAGGCCCAGTGAAGAAACAGGAAAAACAGGCAGGGAAGGAGAAGAGAAAAAAGGAAATCCAGCAAAATTTAGTCTCAAATGTCAAAGCAAATCTTCCAAAAGAAATAATGAATTTTCTGAACTGATCTTTCTTAGATATGAAGGAAATTCTCAAACCTTAGAGTCCTGCCTCTATGAAGCTTTAAGTCGGGTCTGCATCTTCATATGTGTTATCATCATTGTGTTAGTCCATTGTTAAGATGTGAACAAGGTGAATGCTATGCTAAGTCAAGTGAATGTACGCTCTGACTTAGTTTAAAATTGGAACAGATTAGCCTTATGAAACAATTGTGGATGTCCCGTAATTCATTGTTCATAATGCAATTTATTTGGAATACATCAAAATACAGTAAATCCAACGTCTATCAAGGTGTAAGATATCATGGTGCTTCCTGCCTTTATTCTTTCAGACACATCTCTCACATACCCACAATTCAGACCCTGCTTTCTCCATACACCTGATCCTGAAAAGCATTTCTACTTTGGTTTTAAAAGTCACTAAAGTGACCTTAGCGTTCATTTCTAAATGTTGCATCAAACAGGCTTTTTGAGCAATACCTTTGGTCACATGCTCACATTCCGCTGGAACTGGGCCTATAAATATTCTGACCATTTACAAATAAATGTGTCATCCCATAATGGATATGCTGAAAAAGAACTGATGCAACAACACTGACAGAAATATTTATATACGTTTTAAAAAAGATTTCACCGACAGTTGGCTTTCATCTACTACACAACATTGCTAGCTTAGCTGCTGCAACATCGTCAACAGATGTTTTTAAGCATCATCAATAGGATTACTCTAGAATTTACTCATCATAAATCAGCATACTGCAATGCCCATTCTGGTGGGCAGTCTATATATTCTGCGTCCACCAGACCATCCATATAACAGTACGTAGTTCATGCAAGGGTGACGGAGCTCACTTCTATTTGGAATGACAGCTTGATGCAGCATTTCAAGGCTTAGCCTAACTTGCCCCCAGCTTGAGGTCAGGCAGCAACCATTCCCAGAAAACATGTTTGTTAGATGTGACTGAAAACAGTTTAGCACTTGCATTAAAGTAATAATTAAACATGAACAGTGAGCCTTGATGTTGTTTAAATGAATGACACATTCCATGCCCAGAGGAGTTTTCAGCTCAGTTTTGCGACAGACAAAACATAATAATTGATCCAAGAAGAAATTAATGAAAAAAGTACCAAGAGGTTAAGTAGACTATCATTCTGTTTGAAATATATTTTATGGTGTTACTCTTATAATATACCTTGTCAAAGAAGGCAGAGTTCAGTCTAGTCCAACACGCCTCCACTGAAACAGCTGGCACAAAATATCAGATGGGCTTGTTAGCAGCTTCCTCTTGAGAGCTGTTATATAATCACAAGGGCTGTAAACAAGAAAGAAAAAGAAATGGAAAATAACTGGATGAAAAATTCAAGGAAAGAATTATTTATATGCACCTACCTCTGTGATTCTAACCTGGACAGAAAGAGGAAACTTGAGTTTCACTTCAGCAATATATATAAATACTCTAATTTACAATAGCTCTTCACAGTATAATTTTTTTTTCACAGTTTATACCAGCTAGATATTTCCAGGAAACTTAGAGCAATTGATATTGCTGACATCTCTACACAGAAATTTCTCTTCTCCCTCTAAATCACAGTGCTGAACAGAGAATCCTAAGCCAACTGACTCTGGACACGCTCCACAAAAAAAAAAAAAAAAAAAAAAAGTAAAGTAAAGCAAAGTTTTGGTTTTATTTGCTTTTTTCAAAAGACAAGGAATGCAGTAAAAATAATGGAACCGCAAAAGGAAACGAAGTCTGTCATTCACAACATCACTGATACCAGGACGAGAGGAGACGATACAAAACCTGGTTTCAAATGTGATTACTGTGGGCACTGTTAACATTTTCATTCTTATCTGGTCTCAGCCTCGGAAATTTCCTGAGGACTTAACAGTTTTCACCTAAGAAAAATTTTGCCAAAATAAAATTAAGTAAAAGAAGGAAGGGCTGAAGAGGCAGACAACTATACTCTGGTTATACTCAGGGTACATTGAAATGAATGGGGCAGAAAGGAAATATTCAGAAACCTGGGCTGGCATATTGTTCTGTATATAACTTCAATCATACACATACTGTCTCCAAAACAGAGCAGGAGCTACCTGAAGCATGATCACAGCTCAGCCCCTATCCACAACTGCCCTCCTGTGCTGTGTTCACAACAGACAGGATCTTCTATTTTATGTCTCAGCGTGTTTTCACTTTGCAGGGAGAAGTACAGCATACAAAATACTCACAGGATCTTAGCAGGAGTCACTGCATCACGCAGAGACTGGCTAATGGTGGGGCTTCTAAACTACTCCTGCAGCAGCCCACTTGTCCGTGGATACAGAAGAACAGACTGGTCCAGGAGAAAACTCAGAGCCAGATTTTGAATTCCCTTTTTCTTCAGGCTCTGTCACTTTCCAAATGCTTTGCTGTAGAAAAAAACATGCAGCTGATCACATATGAGGACAAGCATTGTGCACGAAGAATACTGCAGACCTGTTTATTGGGGATCTAGGCTTACAGCCCCTAAAAGAGGGCTGTCAGAGGAAATAACATGGGATTGCCTTCCTACATGGAACAGATGCTTGAACAGGAACTAGACAGTGACTCTGAGAGAATGTGGAAGTTTCTCTTAACTACCAGAGATCAGCTGACCGGTAGCATCTTGTACTAGCATGGGGCAGGGTCACACAACTCTCACCAAACAAAAATCTCAGCAGAAACACAAATGGAGGAACCCCTACACTGAAGAACAAGACACAACATCCCATTAAGATCCCACAGGGGCAGAAGTTGCTGCCTTACATAAGGGTGATTTTGGCTCCTACCTCTCTGCATGGTAGGGATTCTCAGCTCCCGAGGAGTTCACAACTTGGAGGAGCAGTGAGATGTTGCTTCTGGGCATGGGTGTGGCTTTAGTGCTGCTATAATTTCCTGGCTCTTCTCTTTCTGTTGTCCACGTCAAGCGTTTTGAAGTGGCACTGTTACTTATTTCTAAGCGCAGTTGCCACTGATGCTGAACAGTGATCTATTGTTCCTATTGTTGCTTCCGCACTCAGTGGTTCATAAAAACAATGCTTAAGATGCAACTTCAGCACAGGGAGTCCCAAAACTGCTGACTGTCAGAAGCTGGGAAAGTATACCAGCAGAAACAATCATTCTATACTTGCCCTGCTTCTTACACTTGTCCATAAGGATATTCTGCTGACTGCTATCAGATACAAAGTCTTGGAACCCTTAGTCCAACTGCGGATTGCTGTCCTTATGCTCTTCCTCTGACATTTTCCTGAACAACACTCACAGTCAAAGTTCATGTTTCTTTTTACTGGCAATGCCAATGTCCTTTCTACTGTTATTTAAAAACTGCAGTCAAAGTGTAATACTTCAGTTTTCCATATAAATGTACTTTCTAGATTGTACTGCGTCAATTGAAGTAACCACGCCATGGAAGCAAAGCAACCTTTGCTGTCACTTGGTGTTCACGAGGATTTCAAATTTCAACAATGAGAATATTTGAAGAAGTAGAGAATTATGGAAAATGAGGATATTTAAATTTCACCAGCATTTTTTAGCTTTTGATAAAATTTTAAATGGATGTTTATTTAAGCTCTTTTCCATTTTGAAATCCTAATTTCACCAGCTGCTTTATTTTTTCCCAAAAGAAAAAGATAAATATTTCAAAAACCTTAAGAAAGTGGCATTGTTTTCTACCCAAAAAATGCCCCATTTTATTAAGAAATTCTGAATCAGTGTGGCTTGTTTTTCTCAGGAAAAAATCAGAAACTGTATATTAAAAAAAAGGTAAGAATTTTTTCAACAATGTTACTCATAAAGAATAAGAGTATGATGCATGTGCAATAGAGTAGCTGATTATCAGAACTGCACAACTTTGCATTTTAAGCATATGGCAGAAGATTATATAGATTCCAAAGCAAAATACAGATTGTCATGATAATTTTGAAGGGAAAGTTTTAAGGTGAGAGAAACCAATGCCAATAGGACACTAATGCACCTACCAGACAATGTAAGGGCAATGGGAAAAAGCCTGGATGGTTTCAAAAGAAATATTCTTTAAACTATTTAATAAAACAATTGTTCAACAGATGCTTGCACTTCTCTTAAATAAAGAGTCATTTCCAGAGGAAACCAAGTTCAATAGGATTTAAAATACTCATGAATTAATATGCTTTGGACATAGAAAGATATGTATTTCCCAAAGAATTAGTAACTTATCAATATGACAGGATTAATGGAATCCATTGTATCCATTGTTATCACAATAAATAATGATAACTGAATATACATTTTACTAAAATTATTATGACAAAGCATTTGAATATAACTGTAAATTGCAAATATACATTGAATTGAATAAAAAAGGCAGCTACCTGGAGCATTCAAAACAACACTTATCAAAAGAATAAGTGAATGACAAACTAAATCTTAAAACTTAGGTAATGAAGGAATTCATAAACAGATTTTTTTTAACAATAAACTTTGTAAAAGAGGTATTTTCAAACAGATATTACCATGCAGATTATATTACTGAAGCTGTGTCTACGATTGTATTACTGAAGCTGTGTCTACATCTTTAAACACTTGGAGAGGTTCATTTCTGGCCAACAATTCAAGTCATAGGTCATACCAGAGCTTTGGATAAACAACGCTCAAAACAGACTAGAAGAGCAATCAAGAAAGGGCTAAATATCAGAAAGAAAGGATAACAACGAAATGTTGATTTGCCCCTGTGTGGCAGATAAAGGAACCTGTACAGAGCAGATGTCACATTTTTTTAGCAATACATATACCCAAATTTGCTTTTGGCAAAAATTGCTCAACTGCTGCTGTTTTTCATGAAGTCAATGAAGACTGAGTTAGATAATGAGCTGGCATGCACTTCTGAAATGTTTACTGTGTTCCTTAAAGTAAGGGGAACATGCTGGTTCTTAAACTAATTTGTTTTTTTGTTGTTGGCTTCCCCCTTCTCTCCCCTACTACTCTGTTCTCCCTACCTTTAGAATAAACAGAAAATGACTGAATCTTTTGATTAATTTTTATTTTTTATTATTTTTTTTTTTTTNAAAAAAAAAAAAACAAGTAATAACACTAGGGAGTAGATGAGCACTTAGAGAAATCTAACTTGTGTTTGGGTGCCTAGGAGAAACTATCTTCCTTTTCTATAGGAGCTGGAGGCAGCTGTAAAGATGGTGCGCAAAAGGGTACATTAGGATGTCCAATTGGGATACTAGAGTGATTTTGTATTATGTGGTACTTAAAACACAGAGGTGAGAGGGAGAGCTGGAGGGTGGTGCCCTTCCCCTTGTTCAGTGACCATGTCCCAGTGCCCTGCTGAATGGATCCAACCAAAGTGTGATGGCTGAGGCTCAGCAGATGCAAACACCCAGGGCAGATCCTATACTCCCATCATGCTGCAGAGCAGGGAGGCTCCCCACCTCCAACTCCACCACCACAGAGGACACCAAGAAGGAACACACGCTACTAGAAATACTGGCAGCTCTCAGAAACATGAGCGCTGTTCTCAAAAGTGTAAGGTGTGCAGGATACACAAAGGAGCTGTGCCTGGATACAAGGATGTAAAACCAAATTTCGACCCACTGAAACTCCAGGTAGGCTTCTGCCTATTTTCCACAGGAAAGATTCATCTCAGTTCACTTTCGGATCTGGTAAAAAATGTCTGCAGCTGAGGTGGCCCTCTTGCTTCCAAACATGATGGAGAGAAATAGGCCATTTCAGGGCACACTTTATCTGGTCTGTTTGGACATCTGTTTCCAGAGGAGACGCTCTATTCTGTAAGAGAGTGACCATTTCTCCTGTAACAGCTATAAACTGAGTCTAAAAAACTTATTCAGGTACAGAACCCTGTTCAGCTAGCGGAATCCTAACCTCAGACGGTTTCATTTCCAAGTGACATTTCTGAAGTGCCCACTTCCAGAACTGGCTTCCTCAATCTTAATAGTGCTTACCAGTTCAGCACCTGAATAATGGGACTCCCCATTATGCATGGAGTTTAGGCATTTAATTTAGAAGTTAAAATAGTACTGGGCTACATTCAGCACCATAAAATATAATTATTTTGCTTCTAGCTAGATGTGAAAAAGCACCTGGGCACTTGGAAGCTTTGCCTTGTATCTGGCCTGGAGCTAGGGGCCTGCACAATGTGAGGGGAGACCATTTCTGATGGACAAGAAGAGATGGTTCAGCTTCAAACAGCTGATGAGGTTACTGTATCCAAGCCTGCCCTCACCCTCCCTGCACTGATATTTGAGCAGCTAGTAAACCAGCTGCAGAACCACTGGAATTATTTAGCACTTTAAGGGTGGGGTAAACAGCTAGAGGTGATAACCACATTAGCTGTCTCAAGCTGGCAGCAACATATAAATCAATCAGAGGCCTCAGGCACACTGAAACAGCATGTGCAGACAGCAGCAGACTAAGGGAGCTGCTTAAGCTAGCCAGTAGGAAACACAGAAACAAGTGCAGTATAAGATCACACATGCAAAGACATTTACAAATGCATCCGGAGACTGTATGCTGTCACTCGAGTATCAGGATATTCATCTGTCTCCACTTTGGTTCCATGCCCTTCCTTCCCCAAGAGATTTTAACCTACATCTTCCAGCAGAATGTCAGGCCACCAAGCTGCCACAGTTGGTTTCCATCATCTTGCCCACCTCCCATGCACATAACAATCTTATTTTCTTCCTTTTAAAATACAGATATGTCCCAATTTCTAGATACCTATCAGTCTCAGCTTATAGTAACCTAGCTCTCCTTTCTCTGTGTTGTGTCCTAAAACACATTTACTAGAAATCATTCTTGTTCTTGTCCTCTGAATGCAGAAAAAGGAAAATAAAGCAGGAGCATTCATAGGGGGGTGCCAAGAACAAAAACACCAACCCCAGCTAGTGTTTCTCCTGGGTAAAAGATTTTTGATTCTGCCAAAACAGGCAAAAGATCTGAGCACAAATCTTTTGTCAGAAAGGTAAGGTCCTTAGCGAATAGTTGATTCAATATCAGAAAACAGACTTTTTCTTCATAAAACTGTATGTAATATGAGATATACTCTGCACACACTTTTTGCTCTAACCACAAGTGGAACAGGAAAGGGGATGAGAACACTTTTCTCTGTTTTAAGCTGTGGCCCACAGACCAAGAGCTTGATGTGGTCAGGACTCAGGCAGACGGCACAAACTCAAAAACAGACCAATAGGTCCCTTGGCAATTTCACTAGCAGAAACTGGCCCAGAAAGTATTAGCATAGGGGGAGAGAAGGTAGATGGGAAGGCAGAGGAATACCAGTGACACCTAGAGACATCCTTAAGCACTAAAGAGGCATTTAAACATAATTCCTTCCATCCAAATAGCCCACTAGCCCTGGTGGTTCAATTGCCTGTGCAGAGAATTGTGCTATGCTGCCAGAAAGCAACATGTCTATGGGAACAGGTGGAGAACTTCAGCGACCACCTTCTCTGCACTGAGTGCTTATTTTCTTGGAATGATAGCATCAGCTGCAATGGGCAGAAAAGCAAAAGTATCATGACCAATCGTGCATTCTTTTCATACAATTGGAGAGCACTTTCCCTCTTCATTATCCTCAGCACTGGCAGATAATGCAACTTCCCTCCAGAATCCCATGCGCTGTGTATATGGGTTGAGTCCAATATTAACCTACAGAGCCATTCTAAGTAAAAACATGTTAAAGAGAAGTGTGCTTTAAAATAGAGCTATAATCGTGTACTGTACTCAGTGTGCTTAAATTGTGCACGTAATATAGTTCAGTGCAATAACCACTTGGTATTCAGGTTTCTAACACAAAGGAAGATATAGAATGGAATTTCATTTCAGTCTGGAACTAATACTGGAGTACTGCCAGTCCCATTCGATCTGTAAAAATTCTTTGTGTCAAAATGATGTGTCCCGTTGTCTTGATGCCTTGATCAAGGTTTCTGAGTTGTTCATTTCTCTGACATCCGCCTCATTAACAAACTTACACTGAACATATGTTAATCTAACTGCACCTCAGGAATCTACTCCTTTGCAATTTTTCCTCAGCATATGTAGCAGTTAATGCTGTCCTTGTGCATCTAGTGCTCTTCCATATAAATTGAAGTCATTTGAAAGAGTAGGGAAATGTAAACATCATTGCAAAAATTTCCCTTTTGCTTGCAACTACCTTATCATCACCTGCAATCACCAAGTTACATTCACTACATACAACCCAGCGATGAACTGAATGCATTAAAGTAACACATAGCCTACTGTAAATCATTCCAAAGTTCTCAATCACTTAGGTCATCAGAAATTAAATTAGCTCCCCCTTGTTATATACTTAAGTTTCTGGGTTTTCATTCAGATTTTCCATCTGAACTGAACTGAGGTAATCAATTTCTGGTGTTATTCATGGATTTTTCATAAGTATTATTTATTTTTCAGTTTCCCTACATTATTTTGCATGGGAGAATCAGAATGGCAGTATGCCAGAAGGTATGGAATAATGATAACACGCTTAAGTGCCCTGTATTTTTATAAAGTCTCTCATAATCTTCTGAAAAGCCACTGAAAAAGAATGGGAAAAACTAATCCACATTGTAACATTGTAAACCTTCTTAAAATTATTAAGCAACCTCTGCACTCCTGGTGGAATACAGGCCCTCCTTCCTTCAGCTATAAGCTCTAGCCAGCAGATGGTGGGTGCTCTTGTTCAGAAAGGCAGCACAGTGCACCTGACAACGGAGAAATCTTAAGAAAGGATGTGCACAACGACATATCTGCTTTCCCCTGGCTGGCACATCAGCCAATGGAGGATTGATCCAGGAAGATAGGAATGCATGGTTAGAGACCTCCAGTAGTTAGAGACTGAACACATATGAAGGCTAAGATTTTTGAAGCCAAATTCCTATTAAAAACAATAGAAATTTGGGTGTACAAATCCCTTAGTCTCTGTCCAGCCAAAGCAATTCCTCTCCCCCCAGCTTCTAGCTGCTACCCATTGGTTAGCACTGCTGGTGCAGTTTTTTAGAAGGATTTGTTGCACAAAGAGAGAGACTTATTAAAAACAGAAAAGAATGTGTCATGCCTCTGTAGCCAGAATCATAGTTTAAAATCTGTAGGCCGGATTTTCCTGAATGCTCAAAAGATACAAAACTGTTATAAACCCATATGAACCACTTGAGCCCAAGTATACGGCTGTTTTTCGTCTCCAGTGATTCACAGGAGGCATGTTTACTACTGTAACTGACACAGAAAGCTTCCAGAAGAGACGAATAAAGTCATGTTTTCATTAATATTTTTTTCTTTTTTAAACACATTACTCCACTGTTTATTGGTTCAGAGGCTATGATTCACTTAAGGAGAACTTCATCTTATACAGGGCTATAAAAATGAAATATTTTCACCTTTTTCTATGATTATTCTCTTTTGCTATAAATAGCTAGAGTTGGCAGGCCAGCAGTCTTGAAATCCCTCTTTTGCTTTCCCAGTTCACTCTATTTCTAGCTTGACTAAAACACAAGGTGGAAAGTGACTTTCTTTTGAGCTAAAAAGGTGCAATTCTTGTCTCTGTCCAAGGTGAATTTCACCCAGGGCAGGCCAACAGCTTAGAACATGTTTGTGACCAGATCCGGAAGTATTTGTACAACCAGCTCTTCTATTAGTTTCTACTTAAGTGATGTGACTTCAGATAGATATTTGTGTGTTTGCTAGGAATGAAGGGGGGAAAAAAAAAGTAGCCCTTAAAAAATTTTCTCATAGTGGTTGAAGGACAAGTCAGCTGATGAGTATGTTTATTGCCATTAAATAATTTGGGAAATGTAGAGGGATCTTTTCAGTATTGGGAAACCTGGCACTGAATAGATCAGACTATAGGTAAATTGCTGTGTTCTCTCTTTTTGGGTTGTTTTTTGTTTTGATTTGGTTTTTGGCGGGGTTTTTGTGTGTGTGCTTGTTTTTGTTTGCTTGGTTGATGATTATCAGGGCAAGATTTTTATTTTTCTTCTGTTAAAATTCTTTCTGAGATGAACAGAGACATCCATTGTCAACCTAGCTTCCTAGGGTGTTAACTGCCTGCCTGCCAGGAGCCCAAATCCATGAGATAACAGACACAGCGCCAAGCTTCAGCTAGCAATTCAGCCGTTGCCCAATGCTCCGCACAAGCACTAATAAAACAGCCAGGTGTGACTCAGACCAGACTGCACAGAAGTGACTTCTGGCTCTAGGGAAGGGCTGAGGGAACCAGAGACACAAGTAGTGTTCTAGCCAACTTTCCTAGCGGAGGTGAAAAATAAATCATGACAGACCGGTCCGAACATTCTCCTTAGTTCCACATTTATGGCCCACAGGTGAAAGGGGAACCAGAAGACAGGATGTTGACTTCAGAAAGACTGACACAATGCTGCACAAGCCCAGTCCCCAATGCTTTCATCAGAAAGCCAGCAGAAGTTCCACAGAGGATATTACTATAGGATGGCTGGCTGAAAACTGTATTGTTATTAGTAACTCAGTGGAAAATATACATCAAGTTTGGTTTTGCAAAAGGCTACCCTAAAGCCTAGTTCTATTCTGGGCTTTCATTAACAAGGATGGAATATTAAGGTATGCTCAAATTTGCAAGACATCCAGCTGTGAAGAGTGGAAAAACCTTCACAAAACAGGATTCAAAGAGTTTCTAATTATCACATTGGCTCTGAAAACAGTAAGATGTAATAGAAAGAAAAGTTCTGCACCTGGGCAGGAAAATCAAACGCACAATTACAAAGCAGAGGAAAGCAAGTTAGCTGCAAAACTGCAGAAAAATCTTAGACACAACTTTGCACAAACTGAATTAGCAGTATGATTCTTGCAGATAAAAAAGTACATGACATTTCATAAGAAGAAATCATTCTACACTTCTTGGTGTTAGCGATGCCTCAAATCAAAAATATTGTCCAATTTTAAACAATATGCTTCGTGATTTATACAGACAATCTGAAGAGTGCAGAGAAGAACAACAACAAAAAAAAAACAGGTTGGAATACATGATCTAGTAAGAAAAGCTAAAAGATTTGGGTTTGTTTAGTCTAGAAAAGAGACTGAGGGAAGACATAAGTCTTCAAATATGCGAGATGCTTTTATGAATATGACAGTGATCAACTGTTCTTCAGGTCTATCAAGGTTAGAACCGCTTACCACGTGGCAAAAGAAGATTTCTTAGCTCTTAGAACAAAATAACTAACAAAAACAGCAGTACACTGGAACAGCTCACTGAGGCTGGCCTTGGAGTCCTTACCACTGGAGTCTATCATGGAAAGGTTAGGCAAATCGCTGTCAAAAATAGTCTTTGGCTCTGCTGCAGAACAGAGATGGACTGGTTGCCTGAGCTGCCTCCCATGCCTGCAATTCTATGATTTACTAGGGAATAAGAAGCTTCTTGCACAAGCCACTCTTCCTGGGGGTTTAAAAAGTCACACTGACTAATATATTGCATACAAAAATCTCTATCCTGATGCCAAATATTTCAAACTCTATTTAAAGCTTCACCACTGTAAAAACTGTTATGTTTTAACAGGAAATTCAGGAAGCAGTACTTTGCAATATTATTGTAACAAGGGAGAAGTCGAGTAAAAAGACTTTTCAAAGTCTCACGTGTGACCATAGGACAAGGTCAGAAAAGGCCAATGACATTTCTCCAACAGAAAATAAGAAAAGTCATTTACAGTTGGGGTTGTCTCAGTCTGCAAAATGCCAATGCATAGCAGTGATGGAAAAATGGAAATTGATTCAACACACTGGTACAGCAGGTAATCTGGCATCCATCTTGAATTTAAACACTAACAAGCTAACATGCTTCAGAAAATATATTTTTCATGTTGAAGCTACCAGGAATACTTTTACCTGATGAAATTGGTGACCATAAAGTCACATGCATATCCAATGGCAAGCACATACATCTGATGAACACATCCAACACTCAATAAGAAATCCCTGAATTCTCACAGCATCAATTTAGAAAAGTGAATACTTATTGTCTGGATCAAACTATAATCAGGCCATTGCACAAGCACATAATAAACAGTCGCTGACTGTGAGCCCCACCAAGGAGGGCCATTAGAGCCCTTTGGACAAAGGGATTGCATCACACCATGGGCAACACAGATACTACAAAGTACTCAACTCCTGCCTCAGACCTTGCATGCCATTGAGTAAACACAAGTTTAAAAAAAAAAAAAGAAAGGAAAGGAAAGGAAAGGAACACTACTTGAAAAGAACTGGTGAGAAGATATGCTAAACACAGCAGGAAATACAGTCTGAAGAAGTAGCATGGTGACTCCTTTCCATTCTGCTCAGAGGCAACCAATGAGAGCACCAAGCCTAGCAAAGTCCTGTGTAGAAACAGAATCACATAATTTTAGGGGTTGGGAGAGACTTCTAGAGATCATCCAGTCCAACCCTACTGCTAAAGCAGGTTCACTACAGCAAGTTGCACAGGAAAGCATCCAGGCAGGGTTTGAACATCTCCAGAGGTAGAGAATCCACAACCTCTTTGGGCAGACTGTTCCAGTGCTCTGTCACCCTCACAGTAAAGAAGTTTTTTCTCATACGGAACTTCCTATGTTCCAGTTTGTGTTCATTACCCCTTGTCCTATTGCTGGCACCACCAAAAAGAGCCTGGCCTCATCCATTTGACATCTACACATTAGATATTTATAAGCATTGATAAGATCCCTTCTCAGTCTTCTCTTCTCCAGGCTGAACAGCCCCAGGTCTCTCAGTCTTTTCTCATAAAGGAGATGCTCCAGTCCTCAATCATCTTTGTGGCCCTCCATTGGATTCCCTCTAGAAGTCCCCTGTCTTTCTTGAACTGAGGAACCCAGAACTGCCCACAGTAATCCAGATGTGGCTTCATCAGGCCAGTATAGAGGGAAGGATAACACAATACCATACTGTTAAATGCTAGGACAAAAATCAAGTAGAGCTGGAATTCTTTAACGCTTGAGAGAAATTATCATCTCTACAGAGGAGTCACCAGAATAGCCATGCTGATCTGAAAAGGTGTAATTCAGAAAAGCGCTTAAGCTTCTGAAGTCTCACAGACTTCAAAGGCATCCAAGCAGTTGCTGAATGCTGTACTGGTCAGAAAGATTCTCCCGAGATATTTCTCCTCAGAAGCATTTCACAAAAGTATGTGGAAGAACATGACCTACCTGCAAGGATAATTATTAAAAACAACATCCAAGGAACTGGAAGAAGCTCAGGTTTCTTGTTAAAATGTTTAAAGAAAGTTTCTGCAAAGAGTCTGTTTTAAAGCATTTCTACATACACATTCTGTTCTTCAGAGAACCCATTCCTGCATTCCTTGCAAACCCAAAACACCCACTGACATCATTAGGCAATGCGTTGGCATTAGAAGGAGGGGACTGAGCCAACAGAGGTTGTGGGTAGCCAAAACTGTGCTGGAGACAGTTCGTCCTGGTTCGGTCAAACTAACTTTTGAAATCCCAGCTGGTTTATAAACTGTGAGCCCCCTAGGGTCCTAGCTGACCCCACTCCCTATTACTGCCAATGGCACTATGAGGAGCTGATTGACCCATGCTCAGCACAGATGGCCATGCTCCTTCCCTCAACCCTGAGCCCAGAAGTCCCTTCTCCTCCTATGCTTGGAGAAACAGCTATCCCAGCTTCCTGGCCCAGCCCTGCTCCTATGCTCCCTGGCCCCACTCCCAGAACCAATTCACATGCAGTGGGCTACACATCCTGCTGGTGGAGAAGGGCTAAGAGGGACTGCTTTGAAAAGATTTAAAATCTTATTAATGAATACAATACGAACTTCAAAGTCCTACTGCGGAGCAGAATTTGTGTAATGGCAAGAAAGAAAAACAAATGTATCTTGAATCCTGACACAACTAAAGGCAACAGAGGGAAACACCCAGGGAGCCAGGATTTCAATCAACAATTGATTTGAGTACCCATTCTTGTGGTAGATGGAAGGAATCTGCTCAAGAGAAACGTAAGAAAAGAAGCTACAGATGGAAGGAAAACAGAGATCACTAAGGCAAAGGGCAAGGGCTGAAGAAAAGCCAAAGTGAATTATAACAAAAGCAGCTAACACAAGCTTGAACTCATGTCAGTTAAAATGGAAAAAGGAAAAAAAAAAAAAAAGCTTTATTAGTATTAACTAAATAGGTCTCCTGTGAAGAGTTGATGAACGCTTATAATTCCGTCATTTGTACTTTGCTTAAAGAGCCTTATTTGCCCTTTTACAACCCACACACATGACCATCATATAACTCAACATACAGCAAGCATGGGAAGCTGTGATTTCACAGTAATATTGCTCTCAGTCTGGGGAAAAAAAAAAAAAAAAAAATAAGCCCGTAGGGAAGAGAGCAAACCCAGCTCTTGAAGCTAAACTCTCTTCCTCACATAATGAGGGCATTGCATTCACACAGCACAAAATCTTGAGAATTTAAACCATCTCTCTGGTCCTTGACGCATTATGGTCTTTTACAGTTCTGGGCAAAAAACAATTCCTTGATTTAAGAGGTCTCAGACAGATACGTAGGTCATTCCAAAAGTAATACCTCCTATTATTTCCATGGAAAATACTACAAGCACAATAACACTGTTTGATACAACAAATTGTCTGTTACAAAATGCTGTTTTTCAACATAGCCACCACCATTAGCTGTGGATTTTCACCAGTAATAAACAAGAATCTGCATGCTGTGCTTGTGAAAATCCACACCAGAGAAGGTGACCCACTGTCACTGTCTCTACTGTTGAAATATGCTACCCACCACCTCACTGTGGTCACATCTACTGTTTGGTCTCCATCAGTGTTCAGCAAGCACTGATGAATGTCAGTGGGTGCCATTTTTTACACATGGAGGAATTCAGTGACACACCTTTGGTTCATACACGCTTCCATGTCAGACACCATTTTGTCAGACTCCATTTTGTCAGACTGCCTCTCTGCCCGTTTGCTGCACAGCAACAAAATGTAATGGAACATTGGTGAAAATGTTCAGCCTCTACTTCCATACCACCAACATCCATCTCTGACATCGTGGGCCAACATAATAAAATAGGAGGCATTATTTTCAGAGAACCCCTCATATTTACTGCTGAAGGCTGCAGATGCGGACACCTCAGACGGTCCCTGAGGAAAATGCAGAATCTCAAACCCAAAACTCTGTTCAGAAAATTCTCTTCATACAGGACGGTAACTGCAAAGAAAATGATGAAAGGCTTTTCTATCTTTTTTCTTTTTCTATATATCTGAGCTGGCAGTCCAAGATTAGATTGCAGAGATGGTTTCTATGGGCAAGGTACTGCACCAAACTTTAGACTACAGCATATTTGTATGCTGTAAAGCTGACAAATAGATCTATGATTTTTACTTTATTTTTCCGGGGGACAAAAGAGAGGAAGACAGGAGAACATCAGTATGACTAATACCTTTAAATTAGTCAGTTACTGGTCTGTTTTCTTACTGCAGAACTGCCACTGATGTCCAAGAACCAATTCTTGATAATATTTTTCATTTTCCCAGAAAGCACACTGGCAGAAAGATCAGTCTATGAGTCTCGACATTGGATGAAGTTCAGAGATTGAACTCTCTGGACTATGGACATCATCAACTGGGAGAAATCCCATTTGGTAGTTTTCCTCCTATCTGACTGCTCTGCAATTCAGCATCTTCTGCTACTCATTCTCTCCTCTACCACCTTAAGAACATTAGCTTTGCTGCTTCAGTAGAGCCAGTGTACAGATATTCCAAAGAGAGGAGCCAAGAGCTGTAAACTCTCTCCAAATTTCTCCATTGTACTGTTTGGCACATAAGGAAAACAATTTTTGACATTATGAATGTTTTTCATTATCATGAGAAGAAAAGATCTGAAACTACATTTCCCATCAGCCATAACAGCTTAATTTTGATGGTTCTGAGGACAGTATCATTAGCTATCCATTACATTATTCTGACACATCATATTAATCATTAATACAAATAAATAAAAAAGAACTGAATCACATGAAAACTAAGTGTAAAATCTCTACCAAAAAAAAACCCCAAAAACAGAAGTACTATCGTACTTCAGCAGCCTTGCTTTCTATGAATACATTTTATACTTGATTTCTCATTTCCATAAGAATTATTTTTTACTATTTTTTCTTTTCATTACAACTACGTATTCACTTGCAACTGAGGAATGCAAAATAGTTCCTCAAGCCTCCTTGAAGTCTACAGCAAGTTGTGCAGCCAGACTAGATTGCCTCAAGCTTAGCTTCTAACCTTAGTTTTGGCTTTGGAAAAAAAAAAAATGTTTTCTTCAATCTTGTGATGAATTTCACAGAATTTCCAGGAACATGTAAGCCACATATCAAAACTTTGTAATTTAAAGTCCCATTTTGGGATCTGGAAGAGGCTGCAGTTAATATTCATTGCATTTATAATATTTTCTCATTCAGTGGAATCTGTGTTCAGTGGCATCAGAATGTGGGTTTAGCTGAAGAGCACTCTTACATAAATTAAGGCAGAATGTTCATAAAGAGTTTCACAGGCAGAGAAAAATATTTTTTGAATGAAGCAATAAATGCAAATTTCACAATTCCTTTTAACAGGAGATCGGATTCACTTTTTGCATCCAATCTCGACCAAACCTGAAGCAATTTCACTAATGCCAATAGCATTAAATGGCTGTAGATACAGTTGTTGAAGTCTTACCCCTTTTGAAATCAGTGGCAAAACTCCCAGTGCCTTCAGATCCCATATGTGTAACTCAGGGGCACAGCACTGCTCTCCATTGCCCTACTAACCTTTGCGACTTAACACATGCTACACTTCCTGTTTGTAGTCCCTGAGGTAAGCCCTCTGTGCTGTTGAAGGTTCCTGGCCTAAGGTATCGTGTTCTTTGTTTACTGTCTGGCTGCATAGATGTCTGGCACAGATTTCAAAGTACAGTAGCTCAAAAATATGCTCAGTGCATATATGCATAAACCCTGTAGTGGATTGCATCACAGGTTCTGCATCCGAAACCAGAACACATACCTAATACTCTCTGTATTACTCGTGGCTTGCATCAAGCAGGTAATAAAACACAACTGTATCAGTAGCATGTATAGTAGTTTAACAGCATTGGATAAAGTAGATTCATTCCAGGCTGACATCAAGAAAATGAGTTCAGGATATTTTTCTTTTAGTGTGTAAGAAGGAAACATACGACATACTCTGCAAGATGAGTACAGTTCACCTAATCCAGTTTCCTTCCGTGCCAGTATTCACAGCACATACAAGAAATTCTATGCTGTACATTTACTGAATTTTCTTTCCTCCAATTTTGCAAGGCTTGGCACATTCAAGTATTTCAAACAAATTCATCATATTAAAGATATCAACTTAGTCTCAATAAAACGAGTGTCTCAGTGCAATGGGAAATCTATTCTATATGCTTCCAGGGAGGTCACTTACTGCATTTGCTGGACTGGATTGCACTGAACTTGCTGAAATTAGGCATCTAAGCAATATTTAAGTGACATAACTGAATTATAGAGAATCATAGTGAAACTTCCCAAGTGAAGCAACACAGTGAAGGTAAAACACTGAGTTAGATTCCAGACAACCTTTTATACATCTTTCTCTGCACAGCTTCAATGAAACATTATAATTACTCTTGCACCACATACATAGATCATCTTGAGTGAGATCACACGGCATATGCAGGACAACCAGCGGAACAGGTCCAGTCAGCATGGGTTTACAAAAAGCAGGTCCTGCTTGACCAACTTGATCTCCTTTTACAATCAAGTGACCCATCAGGTGGATGAGGAAAAGGCTGCTGACATAGTCTAGCTAGACTTCAGCAAATCCTTTGACACTGTCTTCCACAGTATTCTCCTGGAGAAGCCAGCAGCCCATGGCTTGGACAGGTACACTCTTTTCTGCGTAAAGAACCGGCTGGAGGGCTGGGCCCAGAGAGTGGTGGTGAATGGAGTTAAATCCAGCTGTCGACCAGTCACAAGTGGGGTTCCCCAAGGGTCAGTACTGGGGCCAGTCCAGTTTAATATCTTTATTGATGACCTGGACGAGGGGACTGAGTGATCCTCAGTAAGCTTGCAGATGACACCAAGCTGGGAGGAAATGTCAATCTGCCTGGGCGTTGAAAGGCCCTTCAGAGGGATCTGAATAGGCTGGATGGCTGAGATGAGGTCAATGGAGTGAAGTTCAGCAAGACCAAGTGCTGGTCCTGCACTTTGGCCACAAAAACCCCAGGCAACACTACAGACTTGCGGCAGAGTGACTGGAAGATTGTGTAGAAGAAATGGATGTGGAGATGTTGGTCAGCACTCAGCTAAACATGAGCCAGCAGTGTGCACAGGTAGCCAAGAATGCCAATGGCATTCTGATTTGTATATGAAATAGCGTTGCCAGCAGGAGCAGGGAGGTGATCGTCCCCCTGTACTCACCTTAAGTAAGTGCTGAATTCAGTTTTTGGACCCTCACAAGAAAGACATCAAGGCCCTGGAGTGGGTCCAGAGAAGGGCAACAAAGCTGATGAGGGGTCTGGAGCACAAGTCTTACAAGAGTGGGTAAGGAAACCGGGATTGTTTAGTCTGGAGCAGAGGAGGCTCAAAGAAGACCTTATCGCTCTATACAACTACCTGAAAGGAGGTTGTGGCGAGATGGGTAATTGGCCTCTTCTCCCATGCAACTAGCGATAGGACTACAGCGAATGGCCTCAAGTTGCACCAAGGATATTAGGAAGAATGTCTTCTCCAAAAGAGTGGTCACGTGCCAGAAAGGGCTGCCCAAGGAGGTGACTGAGTCACCTCTTACCAGGAGGTGTTCAAGAAGCATTTAGATGTCGTACTGAGAGACATAGTTTAGTGAGGAAATATTTGCAGTAGGTGGACAGTTGGACTAGATGATCTTGGAGGTCTTTTCCAACCCTGATGATTATGTAATTCTGTAGTTTGCCTCCTACTGGGGTTTATTGCCAGTTTTGGACTCCAGGCTACCATTACTACCAGTGCTAATCACATATAGCAAAACAGTCTAGTCGCTGTGATAATAAACACTCTCTTGCTGTACCACGTGGTCACTCTGTCACATCCAGGCCCTGGGCAGAAAGCATACATGATGGAGAGAAACACATGAAGCCTGCCCAGTAGACAATCACTATTACTTCTGCATTTCTTCTCCTGCACCCCATGAGGTAGCCCTCTCACTGCTTTTGCCAGATGAAGCCACGACATAAGGGCAGTACCACCAAATGGAGTCACAAGGAATCCCAAGTCATGATAACCCTTTGGGCAAAGGTTTCCCTGTTCAAGGCCTGTTTCTCAGGCCTTGAATTTCCACATCATGGATATTGGCAATTTAGGCACAGTGAGAAGGAATTTTTGTCTTGTTTGTTCCAGGCTAAACAGCACAAACTGAGAGAAACGTCAAGGTCTTGGAAGGAATAAGCAATTATTCCTTTACTCTGGAAAGGAGGTGCAGTTCTAACAAGAAAAATCTGATCAACAGAGCTCAAATCTGACTTTTATCCACTCCAAGTGAAACTCAACATCATTATACATTGTAAACAGCTCAAAAAATATCATCCAAGTCAACAACATCAACATCCTTGATCTTAAAGCATTACCTTATAACAGGTTATTAATAATATGATTCAAGAACAAGTAAAAATCTGGTGGAACTTTCGATACTCTGCACTGAAAACCGACAAAAACACAGTATGTGTACGTGAATGCATACACAAGCATGGACTTCTGCAGGTAAAAAGGTTAACATCCAAACACTGTTTCCCATATTCTTTGATCAGCTGACTGTAGAGAGGATTTCTAAAGCTTGCAGTCCCATTCTAGCTCCAAAAATACAGCCAGCTTGCCCTTGCTGTTTGGCAGGAATCAGCAAAATTGTGTTAACAGCTTCTTTCAAGAATTCAAGTTAGTAACCGCCAAATGAAAGTTGTAATGACTCTGATGTATTTCTCCCCTTAGGGCTTTTTTGTTTAGAATCCAGCTGCCATCCAAGCAGAAAAAAAATCACTCTTTGCCATGAGCTCTCCCATCACCCTGGGCTTTCTCCATTGCCACCAGCACTGCACCTTATGAGAGGCAAGGAGCCACTTGCAGCCTGAAAATGTGATACTCCCACCTGGGATTAGACACAACAGAGTGTGTATTAAGGACAAGTAGAGCCTGCTGAAATCCAAAGAGTCTTTCCACAGGATTTTGGTCAGGTCCTGAGTCCCTTTTTATGCATTCACTCATTTTTTCCCTTGTTTATTTAAAGAACCATTTCTCTGAAATCCAGGCAGAAATACGCTAATATTTCTTGTATTATCTCAGGGCAATGGTTTAATCATAAATTAAATTGAGAAGTGCCACAGTCTGAAGCCAAAAGAGAGAGGCTAACTATGACATACCACCTGTGCTCTGCTTCTCTGGCTCAGCGCTGACCCTGGTTGACAGGAACATGTGCCTGAAAATGGCTCCCAAGTGGAAACTCATCACAGCATGAACAGTTACAGCAGAATGATAAACACCCACATTGCACAAGAAAGCCATCAAACTCTCACAGCAGCCAGGACTCCAACTGCATCTGGAGAGAAATATACATGTACCAGAAGAACGCACGTGTATATATATGAACATGTATGCAAGTGTTTACACACACTCTTACTATGCTTTGTGCCTATAGCATCATGTTTCAATTTGTGATAAACATAGGCATGAAAACATCCTTCTGCTCCCTTATGGTAGAGACAACTAACATGAGGTTCCCTATATGCAAACACAACAGAAGGTTACGATTTCTTGTAATGACTTAATCCTACCGATCGACCTATCACATGCATTTTCCCCTTAACAAGATAACAGATGAATCTAGCTTTTAGTAGCTTGGATTTCCTTTTAATACTCTATGACTACATGCTCCCACAAGATCATGAAAGCTGTGAAAAAGCCATAAAAAACTGGTCTAACTGCATTTCCTCTTAACTAACAAAACAATGGATTTTAAATGTTACATGGATGGTTCTCTTTCACATGTGGTCTTACGCAAGATTCCTGCTGTGGAAGTCGAAGGTTGGCAGTCGTCTTCAAAGACAAACAAAACAGCCAAAACAGTGCTTATGGGCTCAAATCTGTTCACGGGCACAGGTATTTGTACAAGAGGAACACAGTCCATTCATGTGGAAATCACTTCAACCACGGAAGATCAGATGCATTCTCCAAGAGCAAGGCCTTCTGCAAAAGTTTTTGAAACACAGGAATGACCAAGCCTGCCAAAGAAGACCAAAAACAATTCTTGCTTTCTTCTGTCATCTTTCTTCTGAAAGTATTTGCTATCTTGGCCACCTCCAGACATCCGCAGACCAAGATCTGTGAAGAGCAAGTCACTGGAGCAGTAAAAGAAATAGAAGGTGTTCAGTTTCTCAGCATGAGAAGTATACTTGAAGCAACACAAGCAAGCTAGCAAGAAAACGTTTTTCTGTGCCTGCATGTCAATCACAGGAGATATATATCACCAATGTACAAAGGTGAGAAGGAAAGAAGTTGCTGCTGTGGTGACACATACGGAGATACAGGCTTTAGGGATAGATGCATTTGCAAATCTGCCTGTAAAAATGTCTGATAAAACTCTCTCAGTTTTGAAGGCCAAATCTGACACCTCTTAGACAGTTTTCACACCACAAACACCAGCTCTGCCTAATATGTGTGAAACTCTAGGTGTGGCTGGAAGACGTGGATCAGCTCAAGCAGCAGATCCTGCAAGGTACTGACCCACTACAGTTCCTTTGCAACCATTGTTAAGATGCATTTGTAGAATCATAAAGGTTGGAAAAGACCACTAATATCATCTAGATAACTGCAAACCCATTCCCACCAAGCCCACTAACCACATCCTTCAGCACCATATCTCCACATTTCTTGAACACCTGCAAGGATGGTAATTCTGCCACCTCCCTTCCCTGAGTCTTCCTGCTCTTGCCCACATGTGTACACTGCAGCATTTAATCATGTAAATAAGGGAAGAAACAGTGGTGAGGATGCATAGTTTTGTTTTTTGTTTCAAAGACACTGCCTGTAGACTTGCCAAAGCCAGAAGCTGTAACACTGCATAGTGTTACTCCACAAGATGGGCCAGAATCTTCCAGACACTGGGTGTGGTGGGTGCGAGGCCGCATCATTAGCTGTTTGAAGCTGCGTGGGTAGTTTCCATTGTGGTCTAGCAGCCATGCAGGACGCACCCAAAGAAGCTGGGTAAGCTGCATACAGGATTAGCCTACATTAAATTCCTCGCTTTCACAGCTGGATTGCTACCCCATACCCCAGCCAGCTAGCTGAAAGCAAGGTAGGCCCATCTTTTGCTGGATAAGGAAGTGGGTTATGGCTCACATGAAATAAAAGTAAGTTTAGAGTGGAATCAGAAGACAGATCTGCCCTGCTGAGTATCCCAAGGAGGGAAAACACCAAGCTTCCATTGCTTCAGCCACTAAGTTTCAAGTCCTGGAAATGTCAGCCTTAAGATGAATGACTACCCACTAACAGAGCATGGAAATCCCAATAATTTTCATCAGTTCCAGACTTTCCAATCACCTACCAGCAAATACCAACCAAGAGCTTGGACGCCCTGTGATAGACTTCCAGGCAGTCCTAAGAACAAGGCTGNAAAAAAAAAGTAAAAATACATTGTTTGGAGCAAGCCCTAACCTGATAAGTTCTTAGTATTTCCAACAACTAGAGGTTTGCAGACTTCCTCTATGGCAGACAGAATTCAGACTACCACACTCTGTCTCCATACATGAATATCCCTGAATGAATTTTTCTGATCCTTTTATGAATCCTTTCTACTTCTTGTATCCACAATATCCTACGGAAATGAAGTTCTGCCGTTGACTCTTTGTTGTGGATTTAATTCTAAATTTGATCATTTTAATCAGTGCCCTCTCATTTTTGTATTGTCAGAAACTGTGATTAACTGTACTTTGATTCTTTTTACAGAGCTAATATGCAATGCTTCCTTGGCATCCTGTTTGATTGCTGACATGCTATGTCCGGTTCATACAGCCATAAAGTTTTATTTCATATCCAATCAGTAATCACAAGCTTGTATTCTCTTCCACAATAAAATCAAAACAACTATCATTATATCACATCTGTTTTCTCACTTCAAACGAGTGTTTAAGGCAACTCTGGAACTGCGCTCTAAATACCTCTTCCAACTTGTCACTCTGTAGTGCCAATGGCCATATAACACAAATTATCTCGTATGTTTTTGGATGGAAGCCTGATAATAAATGCCAACTTGATTTTCTACAGTCCAGAGTATACACACTCACAAGTGGTTATAATATTTATAATGCTTTGTTAAATGTCAAGCCTAAAAAGAAGGTTAATGTTGCCTTAAGAAGATCAGGTGAACAAGGTAGTCACTGTAGCACCTTTAGCCTACTTATCATGAGTTACTGGGCAACGTGATTTATTAATAAGCAGAACAGAGCTTGTATGTAACTCAGGAAACATGACTTTCAAGAAATTTCGACAAATTTGTATTAAAACCCTTAGGGTCATTTCAGGTTTTGTTGACAATTTTTCAAGAATTTGTGTAGTTTCTGCAGCTGCACATCATAGGATTTCCAGAACTGGTTGACTCAGACACACCCAAGTATTCTTGTAGGGTTCTGTTACTCACAAAGTGCTCTGCTAAAATGAGTTACGATTTGGCTACAGTCGTTACTTACTTTGTTTCAACTATCTTCACATACTTGAGATATTATCTTGGACTTGATACTGTTGGGCTTCCGAGCAGCATGAAGAAACTCAAGATTTGATCCTTCAAAGAGTTCGTGACCCCAACACAGATATTCCCATTGACCTCAGTAAACTTTGATTCCGGCTAAATGTAAAGAACTCCATCAAGGACAACAGGAAAATCCAAACCTGAGTTAGAGTGATAATACATTCTGTCTGTGTAATTTGCTGCAACAACACTACACTCAGACTGGTTAAAATCCTGACCTCGCTATCATCACTGACAAATCTGCTGCAGAAGATTTCACCAACACAGTTTCACTGAAATATATGCCTCACAAATCAATCTTACTTGTGCTAGTTTTCCTAGTTTGAGAACAAGCTATCTGTAAAGTCAGAATGTTTATTCCTTAAAAGTAATTACAAAAAGAAAGATGCAATGGCTGGAAAATATTGTATAAGCTCAGAAGTTTACATGGTTTTTTTCCAATTTTTCTAATATCTGATGCAATTTTTTTAATGCTTGCAGCATAATTCTAAATTACTAACAGGGCACTTGTCTTTTTCATTTCTTTTTTTCCCCTCTTTTTCCTTGAAATTCACAGCTGAAAATCAATGCAAATTCATTCAGCAATTACCCAGGAGAAAACTTCTATTTTGTAAAGTTACCATTGTGCTTTCAGGACCTCTCTGAGAACTTCTAACAATGTTCCACCCTTGGGCTTTTCCATCCTCCAATCCCTAGCTTGAAAGCTTGCATTCTCCCTAGCTGTCCCTTTTAAAATATGCTTTTCTAAAAACTGCATTGAAGTGAAAAATGTTCAAGAAGAACTCTGTTTTATTATTTTAAACAGCAAAGGTAGCTCTCCTGCCTTGATCTTGGCATCTTATAGATTTTTTGCTCTTTTCACATTTTGGCCAAAAATAGCATTAAAATAAACCAATTCCCAGCTTCCTATGCTACAGCCAACAAACTGATTGCATTATTACTGGATAACATCACCTCTTTGGAATTAGGCTGCCAGCTGAGGTCTTATTATAGTAGTGAATTCACACCGACACAGTTAGCAATGTCAGCATTTCTATTATAATAGCCTCTTCCTACTCCTACTCTTTTTCCTCAAAGGAATGAAATTTGGACTTAAAAATGAACTTAAGGTTGAATTACTGACAAGATGATCCCCATCCACCAGCCCATGGCTTGTCATTTTAGCACATTTCTGACAAGTTGGAGTATTTTTAAGTACAGGCCCAATCATGCATTCTTTCTGCATCCAGAACGAATGTGCATCCAGAGAATACAGCACTCAATCCCAGTACCTTCGTGGCTTGAGTTTCTTAACAAATGTGCTTTTAATAATCTCTTCATTTCAGGGAGCCACTGCTTTTAGAGCTGTGCCTACAGTGTGCACAGGAAGATGCATTTTGCCACAGCTTCCCTTCAAAAACACGCTTCAGGACACAGACAGCATGTTTCTCAGAGGCACTGACAGCAGTGAACTGCCCGGTACAGAGGATGTGGAATGCAACCAGTCAGGCTGCACCTGGGAAACAGGAAAACACACTCACCATGAAAACTTCTGCAGCATGTTCTAGCTGGGACATGCCACAGGGACTCCATGGAAACCACACGCAGCTACAACTCGGCAGCCTGCATGCTGAGCAGGGCCATCCACATGCTCCACACTGATGCTCACCTTCTTCCCTGATGCTGACCCCACATCTCTCCACAGGTGTCCACATCTCTCTTTCCATCTGCTGAGGAACCACCTCGGGCATGCCACACCACACTGGGACAGAGAGGCTGAGGTGGGGACAAGGCAGGAGATCAGCCCCAGGCTGCCCACCAGGCCTCAGAACCACGACGAGGTTTGGGTGCTCCCTGAAAGACAGCATGACACCGCCGGAGGATGCAGCCAAGAACCAGGAGGCAGTTTTCACTCAACCTTGGGCCCACCCAAGCTCAGCCCCTCAGAACCTCTTGGAGACCCCGGGGCACACGGGGCTCGGCCACCCCCTCCCAGCCCCGCAGCCGCTCGGGAGGTGGCCGCGACGCGGGCACTTACGTTGAGGCGGGCGCCGTCGTAGCGCTGCGGGCTGCACACCATGGTGCCGTCGGGGCTCTCACGCGGCAAGGAAGGGGCTGGGGGAGGCCTGTTCGCTGTTAAATGGGTGAATTTGTGCTCCGACAAAGCCGTCGGTTTATTCCGAAGGAATAAAAATACATTGTGCAGGAGCTGAGGGGGGCTAGGAGGGCTAGGATGTGTGACTCGGGGCGGCCCGGCCCGGCCCGGCCCGGCGCGGCCCGCGGTGCCCGAGCAAGGAGCGGACGCGCCGTGCCCGCTTCCCACTCGGCTCTCTGATCCGCTAATCAGCGGCAGCCGCGGGCCGCCGTGAGTCACCCCCGGCCGCGGCAGCATCAGTCTTTGCCGCTGCGTTGGCAGCCAGACGAGCCGCGGCACAGAGCCGCCACTGTCCTCGGATGAACCCGGCGGCGCTGCCAGCGCCAGTCGAGTGCTTTGCGAGGCGAGAGCCGGGTCCCTGCCGGCGCGGCGGCGTGCGGCACCCCTTCGGCGGGGCTGGCGGCGACGGGGCGGGG